>WOFM01000215.1:0-185931 GCA_011428145.1 Ericerus pela | reverse complement strand
ATAAAGCAGGTTTTGAATGATAAGGTTATGGAAACAAATTGCTAATTGCACATCAAACTGTGAAGGAACAATAAAAATTAAAGAAAAAGATTATAAAAAATTATTAAATATTTTTGAAAACGAAAAAATAACAGACGTAAGGATTAATTTAATTGAATTTCCATTCTGGAAAACATTTTCAGGAGAAATAGTTTTGGAATCTTTCTCGGTAAATGTTAGTGGAATAATTCATTATAAAAGAGGTATCGAAGTCGCAAAATTTGTAGAAATTTCAAAAAATATTTTCAGTATTCAAGCTTTGGACTCGATAGAATCCTTCAGTATTTATCTTGAAAATTTTGAGAGAGAAAATCCTCTTTAAAAATACGTAAAATTACGAAAATTAAAACTTATAATATAATACTAAGAAGCAAAATACTTTCATAATTGAACAAATTTCATAATTCAAGTCATTATTACAAAAAGGAAAAATTCTTTGTCATAGTGGACAGGTTTACTTGTGAACTTTCATGTCACAAAATTCTTTCGTTTAAAATACTAATGCACAAACTTGAAAATTTTTTACAATAAAATATTATAGATAGCTTTCAAAAATATTTTTCAATAGATCCTTTGTTATATACATTTACAAGGATTCAAAACCAAACAAGATTTATTCAAGTTCATTTTTGAAATATATTCTCAGTTGGAATATTTTTTTTCTTTTCTTCTCTCTTTCCATATTTTAAATATACAATATACATACGAATAATATTACAAAAATTAATAATTTAAATAAAAATAATAATAATAATAATAATAATAATAATAATAATAATAATAATTAATTAAAAATAAAATAATTTTTTTCCAAAGAATAAAATAAGTTTCTTTTGGAATTAATTTTTTGAAAATAAATTTTATTATTTTATTTCAAAATTGAGTTATCAGAACTAAGCACATTACCAAGTACTCCAGAAAGCATGAATACAGCAAGTGAATGAACCAGTACTCCATCCCCTCAAGGAGGATCAGGCTCTGGGAGTACACACCCTCAAGTACTTTATGTTATGCCAGCTGATGAAACCATACATCCGATACAAGGTCCAAGTTGGAAAATATTTGATGGTCAATATTACTTGGACTGGAAACGTATGATTATAGCTCTAATAAGGGGTTCGGGATATTGGGATGTTTTTGGCCCACACCCTGAAATAAAGATTTATATCGAAAATAAGGACAATTTGCAATACAGACCATCTTTGACTTCTGCTAAAGCATATTTTAAAAAACAGGAATGTGCAAAAGCATTTATCATGGAACGCATGACATATAATGTATCGAAACAAATTAGAGAATGTAAAATAGTGGATTAAATTTTTGAAAAATTGGATATAACTTATGGTTCTAAAACTAAAATAGTTGCAAATATGGCCAAATCAAAATGGACTGCCTTTCGCTTTACACCAGTCAGAAATATAAGAGGTTTTTTAAATAAATGAGATATTTTAGTACAAGAAGTTCGTGATGCAGGGAAAGAAGTATCTGAGGAAGAGGAGTTAGAAAATCTTCAATTGGCATTAGGATACGAATAAACTATTGCAAAAATGCAATTTGATAACCTCGCTGAAAATAGAAAAAATTTAGAAGTATTCAAATAAATATTAAAAGAAGACGGTGATCAAAAAATAAGAGATAAACAAATTAAATTACTATACCAATCGTCTAATAAAAAATTTGATAATAATGGGAATAAATTTAGAAATAATAATACAAATTATAATAATAATAAAGACAATAGATGGAATAGAAATAATAATTATAGACGAAATAATAACACAAATGGAAATAATAATGGAAATAATAATAATAATAATTATAGAAATAATTATCCAAGAAATGAAAATAATAATCAAAATAATCAAAATAATTATAATAAAAACCCAAATAATAATAGAAATAATAATCAATCGCCTAGAAAAAATAATAAAGAAGAAAGATGCTTTATATGCAACCAAACAGGACATTACAAAAACAAATGCCCTGATTATAAACCCGAAAATAAAGATCAAAACAAAGAAAAACCAAAAAATAAAGATAAAAAAGAGGAAGAAAGACCAATTAAACTATCATATATATTTAAAAAATACAATAATAATGAAGATTGGCTCTTAAAAAAATTAATTAAAGCTAATACAAAATATGAAAATTACATACACTTAAAAAAAAATGTTACATGATGGGGGGGGGGGGCGGAAGTCCATCTCACATCAAACATCGAAAAATTAATTAATGTAACAAAATTTAAAATACCTGCAAATTACAATGTGCACTTAAAGATACATATTTATATGCTACACATATGGGAAATATGAGAATATTCCATAATGTCTACTTTAGGTGTTCGGGTGGTACGGGGATTCGAAACCATACCGGCTGAACACCCAAAACCTCCCTCATTCACCGCCACAAAAGACAGCACCATACTTACTTGGCCACGGTGCCGGGTGACAGTGTTCGAGGGAGTAGCGTATTTTATGTGCGCCAACGTAGTGTGGTGGCCAGCACACCACTCCCCCCTCAGTATAGTGGAGTGTAAATATGGTTACTTATACGGAGGCGCCTAGGTAGGGATGTACACCGCAATGTGGTGATGCCCCTCCCTCCATCACCGCTCCGTGGAATACGCCCACCAGCGCCATCACACACAGAAATGGTGGTGCAACGCACCACAGTTACAATCGGCATTTTTACTAGTGTCCGAGAGATGGCGTGAATTAACCATCCCTCGGATCACATCGGGATCACCACTTTAGGTGTTCGGGCGGTATGGGGATTTGAACCCGTACCTGCTGAACACCCAAAACCTCCCTCGTTCACCACCACAAAAGACAGCACCATACTCACTCGGCCACGGTGCCAGGTGACAGTGTTCGAGGGAGTAGCGTATTTTATATGCGCCGACGTAGTGTGGCAGCCGCCACATCTGCTATTAATTTTCATTTAAAATTTTGAAATAGAGATTTTATATTACTTTAATTATATCTAATTTGTCAAATACACTATGATTTTAGCAACTGCGCTAGAAGAGGCATGTATAGTTTGTTTAGAACAATTCCAGTCTATTAGATCCTTGTTTACAAATATCTTATCACCCAAAATTGATTTTCCTTTTTGCAAGTTATTTAGATCGATTGATTTATCGTTCACTTGTGGGGCATATGAAGCATCTATGTATGCTTGTATTTCATCATTTTTTGATTTATATGTCAAGGTATAATTCTTCGTGGCATTAATATATTTAAATATTATTTTGACATAATTTTCAGGTGTTTTGTTAGATGAATTTTGGAAATGAGAAAAGAAATTCACAGGGAAAAGAATGTCTAGTCTAGTTAATCTAGCCAAGTACAAAAGTGCTCTAATCATTGATCGACACTCTGTATCATCTTTCCCATCCATAATTTTATCAATTTTAAGACCTATTTCCATTGGTGTATTCGAAATTTTTGTTTCAGTCATCTTATATTTTTTCAGCATTTTTTCTGTGTTTATTTTGGGTTAAAGATATTGTTTGATTTTCCATGGATCTATTTATTTCTAGTCCTACAAATAATTTTGGATCATATTTTATTATTGTTAATGTGAATATTTTTTGTAATTCCTCATTTATTTTTGTAATTGGAATTTGTTTATTTGAGGCAATTAGTATATCGTCTACATATGTTAAAAGATATATTATTTCATCATTTTCTATTTTGTGTATAAACATCTATCTGATTTCAGTCTTATAAATCCCATTTCTTTTATTCTCATGTCTAATAATTTGTACCATGATTTACTTGAAGTTTTTAGTCCATATATTAACTTTTTTAGTTCAAGTACCTGATTTGATGTTATGTTTATGCCTTCAGGTCTTCTGACAAATATTGCTTTAATAATAGGTGTATTTAAGTAGGCTGTTTTTACATCATATTGTACTAGTATTAAATTATTTTTATTTACAGTGGATAGTAACCATCATATAGTGAAAATTGAGGCTACGAGTCCATGGGTTTGTATGATATCTTATTCAGTTCTATCTTTGAAACATCTAACCACCAATCTTGCCTTGGGTTTGGGGTTTCCATATTCATCATATTTAATTGTAAAAATCTATCCTGTATCTATTAATTTTTGTCTATTATATTCTACAATTTCCCATACCTACATATCATCGAGGGAGTTAAATTCATCATTTATAGCCTTAATCCATTCATTTTTAAAAGGGTTGTTATTTATATCATTAAAACTTTTTGGGACACAATCTTCAATGTATATTTTATCATATTATAAATTAATGTTCATTATTACTGGGTCTATTATTCCAAAGTCGTGTATGTAATTTGCTGGTTTTAGTATTAAAGATTTTTCAGCTATATATGATTTTGTATCAAAGGGGTCTCTTAAACAGTATCCCATATTATTGTATCCTATCATTATATTCTTTTCGGCTTTGTGTGCACATTTTGGATTGATTTTAGTTTTATTTTGAGATTTGGCTTTTGTGGAATTTTGCCTACAAACTTCTATTAGTATATGCCTATATTTCAACGATTCAAAAACTTTTAGACTTTTTAAACCAGGTTTTAGTCCTTAAAACATTTTATATGGAGTTTTGTATCCTGGATTAGTTTTAGTTGGAGATATTTGTAATTTTTATAGCTGATATTATGTCTATATTGAGATCTGGTACATAATGTACCTCTTTCAGTTCTATTAATGACTGTTGTTTACATGAGTTCTCAATTTTCATTTTCATTTTTCCAATATGGGTTGCATATAAAAATGCATTTTTACCACCACATTGTAATTTTATTGGGGGACAAATTTTGTAATATTAGTTAATTTTTCTAAGTCTGAAGTTAAATGAACTTCAGCTGCACCATCCAATATTGCTTTATTTTTTAGTGGGGTATAATTTTCATAATGTTTGCCACTTTGTATTAGTTTATTTAAAACCCATTCATTTGGTTTTGATGAAAATTTTTTACTATGCAAGAAATTTTTACTTGCTGTTTGGCGGTTTCTGTTTTATTGATTGTAGGATTATTATTATTCGATTTTGGTAGATAATTATTTTGATTTTTACTACAATTTTCATTATTTTTGGTACGATTATTATTATTACAATTTTGTGCTGTGCCCATATTGATTGCATTTATAGCATTTGATATTATTCTGACTATCCACATTTTTTCAAACATTGACCACTAAATCATCAAAAAAATAAAGTAAATTTCAAATTTGGCCAATTGAAGACAACTCCAACATTGTAGAAAAGGGTCAACCCTGAAATACTTGTGGTTCATGGGTCCATTTGTTGGGGAATCCAAAGTCCAGAGTCGAGAGAAACCATTGGAAGTAATCCAGAAATAAATAGATAAGTTGTCAAAAAAGGGTAATAAAGCTTAATTTTTTACTAAAGTATTGGATTTTAGCCCATAAGGCAAATTAAATTGAAAAGAAATCATGTAATCAGGTCATTTCTTGCTTGCTTGATTCATGCTCATATGTTGAAAATGTATATGAGGTAGCAAGAGTTTAGACCTACATGATCATTAAAAATTGATCTTTATTCTCTTCGTGAAAGTACAACAAAAATTGCCATTTTACTTTTCTCTTTGTGAGAATAAATATAACGTAGTTGATATCTGTTGCGAGAGTAATTCAATACTTTTAAATTACCTCAACAAATAAGATAAGTTACAAACTATAATCTTTTATTAGAAGTTTCACTTTACTTATAACACTTCAAAATTATACTTATTTCTATTTCTTAATATTAGTGATACCTAATGTCCATAGCAAATAGTATGGACCCTAACGTCTCTACTCGACTTCAGGTTTAGGAATGACCATGTCTTCAAAATGAAGATATGACATTACTTTCGTTTTCTTTGTTTCAATCAAAAGATGGCCAACCAAAAAGGTGGCGTGATACGGAACATCCGCCAAATATGATGACACTTCATTGTCAGCATATCTGGTGGTGTCCGTTTGTAAGAGGCTAGGTAGAATATAGACAGCTATTATTCCGAGAATTAGGAATAATAGTTGTCTATAATTTGTTCAACACGTTTTTGTAGACAAACTGAATTGTCTGCAAAAACGGGACGGAACAATATCTTTTTGGAATACTTTTTAATAAATTTTTTTTGAATTAGCAAATTTTTGAATATCATAATTTGATTTTAACTTTCATTTTCAAATTTTTTTAAGCATTTGGTGAAAAAAAAAAGCTTTATAATTTCATTTGTATTCTCCATATAAATCATAAATATCTTATTAATTTTGTATTGACTACAGGCATTCATCACTCAAATATAGTGATTCAAATTGCAGTTATTTTTTCAATTTGGTGGTATTACTGAATAACTGTCCATACTTTATAACATAACCAACAATTTTGAAACAAATGTTTAATACAAAATCAGTTGACATGTAGACAATTCAATCAATAATAAATGCAGTATTTTCAGATCAGCGGAGATACTTGAGAAGTTGGATTGTCAAAGTCATTTGGTAATATCATAATATTAGAATTTAAATTGAATATTGTTATAATATATACTTATGAAATTTTGGATCATATGCAATCCCCATCAAGTGGTTAAGACTGTGATTGCATTTATCACGCAGTTTAGCCTGTGATCTCTCAAAATTACTTGTGTATTTCTCATACATTTTAATTAATCTACAATATCTTGTACATGAGTCCTTTTAGCCATCATTAGACAGGTTTAATAATGTAATATTAAGAAAAATGTCTCAATTTGAAAACAAAAAGGTGTTTGATGGCCACAACTACGATGCATGGAAAACAACCATAACATCATGTTTATATGCAGCAGGGCTTTATAGCATTTTAATGAACAATGAAATGGAAAACTTTTTTCTCAGCACAGATTTAGATAATTTCTTAAACACTGACATAGTTGCTCAGGCTGAAACATGAATGGTATATTTTTTTCAAGGTTTACACAATGAAATAATAGAAAAAATTTAAGAATTTAGAACAGTAAACCAAATAATAAAATTACTAGATGAAAGATATAAGAGCTGTAAACAAATTACATATATAAACGCTAAAAAACATTTCTAGAACCTAAAATTTAATAATAATGGCAATATGAGAAAATTTCTGGATCTGTTTTTAAGATTGGCCTAAAGAGTTAGAGATTGTAGCAAAACCCAAGAAAAATAAGAAGAAATAGAACAACTGCTAATCTTACTAAACATGGATTATGATCTAATTAGATTGAAATTTGGTACTTTACCATTAGAACAAAGAATAACAGAATCTTTGCACACAATGCTCATAGAGAGGTTGGATAGTCTCTTACAAAAAAAGGTCAAACATGAATTATAGGCAGCGCAACGAAGATCAAAATATATTCAATAAATTCCAAAATGGTGGAAATTATAACAGAAGATTTAATAACTATCCCCAAAATCAAAGAAATTATAATAATAATAATAATAATAATAATAATAATACAAGTAAATATTCTAATCCAAACAAAAATAAAAAACCCCAAACCAACCTAAATAATATCACCTATTACATATACAGAGGTAAAGGACACGTGGCAACCATTTGCTCCTAAAATAAAGAAATTAAAAAACCAAACACAAACTTTTCAAACGGACCTACCCAAAATAGAAGGTCACAGTAACCAAAATAATAATAATAATAATAATAATAGAAAAAATAAAATGTACATTAAGTACCGTCTCTTAATATAGATCTTCTTTTAGGAATTTTTATAATGTCTCATAAAGCATAGATATAGATCAAACCTATTCGAGTCAAACATATACTTTCATGAAACAAATGAAATAATTTTTCCTGCCCTCAAAATAAATGGTGTATATATGGTAAATTACAAAATAGTACAGGAAGAATACTCTGATAGGTACAATAAATAATAATAATAATGAAAAAAATACAGAGTATCAAAGTCTTGCATGTAGGCCTGGAATAATATCACAAAACGAGTGGAATGAATTCGAGCTTGATGAAGAAATAATTGAAGAAGAGATGGATGAACATGCGAATGAAGAAAATATCCCGATAGAAACTAATAATAATGAAAATACTACAGTAAATAACTAACATGATCAAAATATTATAGAAGATTTAAATAATGAAAATGATAATGAAATAATAAACGAGGTGAGAGAACAGCTGAGTGATATTCAGGAAAATCAAATAAACATACAAGATAACACTAATAATACTGATAATATACAACAACAAATAGACCAAAATAAAATGATCTAGCTTCGGAGGTTAGGTTATCTATCTGGAAAAAACTTAAAAAACCTGGTTAAAATTACAAGAGGAATTCCAAATAAAATTAATATTAGAGACGATGAGTTCCATTTGTGTGAAGGCAAATTTTAGGCACCTAGGACATAATGGAACTGTCGGCTTGTCCTTCAAGAAAGTTAGAGTTAGTTTCTTCCAACACTTTGGGTCCATTCGCACCAGGTTTAAATAACAAAAGATATGTATTAATATTTGTGGACCATGTCACCAAATACACCTTTGTATACCCTATAGAGAAAAAATCACAAGAATTCAAAAAATTATACCTAAAATTAAAAGCTAAATTTCCAGACTACCCATTGTCAACGCTATGTTGCGATAATGCAAAGGAATATTTGTAAAATAATATGAAAACCTTTTGCTATGAAAATAACATATTTCTGGATCCAGTGGTTTTGTATTCACTGGAGTTAAACGCTACTGCTGAAAGGCAAAACTAGACTATTACATTAAGAGTAAGAGCAATGTTAATAGATTCTAATTTGACATTAAATTATTGGCCATTAGCTGTTGTGGCGGCTGTGTATATTCTGAATATGAGATGTTCTATGGTAATAAGCCAGATTTGTCTAATCTAAGTCTTCGGTGAGCACATAAGCATATTCCCATAGAAGTCTGCCAACAAAAAGCAACTAAAAATAAAAGAAAAAAAAATTATGAACATCCTAAATTAACACCAATCTGAAACTGGAATCTTTGTAGGATATACTCTAACAGGATATTGCGTCAAAGTTCCACAAAAATTACTCTACAAATTTTGTTTACCATTTTTCATTTCATCATATTTACAACAGGTCCCCTATTGGTTGCTCTGCCTTTTTATTAGCATCAACATGTCCTTTTAGGTACAACAGATTCCAACAATAGTTCATGTACACTAAATATACAGAATGACATGGAAATTCCAATTTCTCACAATGAGCTCCAAAGAAAATACTATTAATATATACACAAATTATAATAGGACAATACACGATTTACATTGTTATTTTTTTATATTTTTAACAGATTTCAACAAATTTCATTTTTGTTTATTCCACAATAAATATATGTTTCATTAATAATAACTCATTCTGGTCTCATTGTAACAATAACCATTTTTATTTTTTCATATATTTTTACAATTTATTTTTGTGTGAACCATACACAGTATTATATGTTACATTTTTTGAACTTTATTTATAATTGTTGCAACATAGAGGTTGGTCTTCACAAATTGCAGGAGAGTGTTGAGATTCAATTCCCTCACAACCACTCTCTACCTGAAACAACCTACAATAATGATATTACATACAGATAGACTACTCAATTTGATATAGATATATTGTACATATTCATATATGACATGTGGTAACACTGACTCGCACAGATTGAATCTTAGCACTCGAACATAATATGTTACGTTGATCTTTTAGTCGCTGA
The DNA here is from genome assembly GCA_011428145.1 of Ericerus pela. NCBI lineage: Eukaryota > Metazoa > Arthropoda > Insecta > Hemiptera > Coccidae > Ericerus > Ericerus pela. The sequence goes on along the minus strand of WOFM01000215.1, from coordinate 176,156 downwards.
ATAAACACGTTTAATGAAAGTTAACAGTTTATGTCGTTTTTTTCTTTGATCTTCGTTCACCTCTCAACAAAAGGAAAAGAAGAACTCAGTACAAACAGTTACAGAAATATATTAAAGAAGAAGTAAAATATAATATTCGAATAATGTGAAATGGCAAAGAGCAGCGCTAGCATAGATTGTAACTATGTTGAGAGATTAGAATGGGAGTAGAACATATGATATATATATATATATATATATATATACACACACATATATATACAATAGTGATGATGATGATGATGATGATGACAAATGAGTGAGTGAGAGGGAATTTTGTATCAACAGCCCCCTGAAATCTTAGCAGTAATGAACGAGTGAGTATCATCGAGCACTGAAAGTAAAGAGCTTTGTTTGATAGGATTATACTAACTTACACCAACTTACACCAGTAGGGATATTCCACAAATATTCGATTAAAACTTGGCGCAGCCCCATAACATTCCTACATTTGTGAAATCACCCTCCTGGTGTAGGTTGGTGTAAATTGGTGTAGTCCTATCAAACAGAGCTAAGGATTATTAAACATGAAAAAAAAAATTAATATATGGGTAATAAATTTTGTTGGTAACTGTATTGCTTCTGCGTTTCAAATAAATAAATAAATGCATAAAATATAAAACAATTAACAATATAAAAAAATGTACTGGTAAAAATATTTGGTAACTTGCAAAAATAAGATGGTAACGATATTTCATTCATAAATAGGTAGAAGTAAAAGCATATGATAAAGATTATGATAAAGATTACATGAAATAATGAGTAATGGCAAGTAATGGCAGTTGTAGTATATTTTGTGATGTCTTATAGAATTTCTTGTTGAGTTGTTGTGGCAAGTGCTATTGTATAAAAATGCGATAAGTAAAAGGCGAGAGATTTTATCGTGTGGTCGTGTTTGTGGTTTCTTCCTCAGATAAGAAAGAGGAGTTTTATCAATATTGGGTTTTTACTATTTTTTGTTTGCAAGTGTCTTATCTCCATGTGCGAGTGATGAATTCATTGCTTTCATATTGACCTATATTTTCTCTCATGGTTTTATTTATTTCTGTTGGGAGGTGTATATTTTTTCTATTCTTTTCAAAAAGGGATTCAAACATGTTAGATTTTTATGCAGTTTCTTTGTATAAGGTATTACAAAGCATAAGGAATATATTTTTGTGTTATCTATTTTATTTTAAGCCATTTATTTCAGAAAAGGCGAGTTTTATTATATTATTTAGAACAATGATTTTCAATTTTCATGATTTGGACTTGTTTGGACTTAATTTTAAACTGTAGTACGACTTATTATATTATTGGGATATGGGAATAAATGAATTATATATTTTTATGTATAGATATTTGTGTTTTCTAGAATTTTGAGTTTCTTTCGATTAAAAGAGTTTGTTAAAATATCTGCTAATTGATTTTTGGAACTTAATGATCTAAAATTAATTTTTTCTTCCATTGCCCCAAAATTGAGTAACATATAATCATTAAGGCTCTGGTTTTTTCTGACTACCTCCTGAGCATATGTTTTGAGATGATATGTTATCTTCCATTATATCTATGATTATTTTTTCATTAAAAATTTCAAAATGCATATGAGAACTTTTATTATATCTATAGTATCAAAAACTGCTATTATTTCTGCTGCTGTACTGAAAGAAGTATGAATTGTTTGTTTGGAGCAATTCCAGTCTACTAAGTCTCCATTTGCAAATATTATGTTGCCCGAGATTGATTTTCCTTTAATTAAATTATTTATTTCAATGGGTTTTTCATCTAATTTTGGGGCTTATGAGGCATCTATATAAGCTTGTATTCCGTTATTTTTTTATTTATAGGTTAAGGTATAATTTTTTGTGGCATTTATGTATTTAAATATTCTTTTTACATAATTTCTGAGGGTTTCATTCGATGAATTTTGATAATGTGAGAAGAAATTTACTGGAAAAAAGATATCCAGTCTAGTACGTCTTGCTAAATACAGAAGATCTCCGATCACTGATTGATATTCAGTATCATCCTTTCTATCAGTAATTGTATCAATTTTTAAATTTGTTTCCATTGTGGTATTGGATATTTTTGTCTCAGTCATTTTGTATTTTTTTTTTTTAATTTTATCTATGTTTCCTTATATTGAGTATGGGATATTATTTGGTTTTTGATTGACCTGTTTATTTTCAATCCTACAAAAATTTTTGGATCATTGATTATGGTTAGTGAAAATTTTTTGAAGTTCCTCATTTATTCTTATTATAGCTATTTGTTTATTCGAAGCTATTAGTATTTCATCTACATATGTTAGGAAGTATATTATTTCATCATCTTGTATTTTTTTGTAAAAATATCTATCCGATTTTAATCTTTCCTTGTGTCTAATAAAAAGTCCATATATCGATTTTTTTAATTCTAAGATTTGGTTTGACATTATATTATTTTATTTTTTCAGGTCATCTAACAAATATGGGTTTTATTATAGGTTAGTTCGGGTCATTTATTTCTCAAGATATCACTGAAAGTCTGTTCAGATTATGTTATTTAAATAACACATGAATTCAGAGTGGCTGGAGAAATTCAGCTATATCTTGAGAATTAAAATTGAATTTCATTGAAAATTTCACAGAATTTTTACCTACTATTATGTTGATATTTTCTATAAATTTCAGCTTCTAACATTTTTTCATTATTTCTAATTGGTACCTACTTTGTAATTTTTGTAGAAATTAAAACACATTTTTGTGTAGTGATTAAAAATCATAAAAAAATAACAATAACCAGCAAATTTATTGATGAAACAATCCCAAGCAAACCTCAAACTTATGTTATCAGTTTACTGTAAGTTTGCGGTACCTCCAGAACTACTGCAGGCATTACAGAAAAATCTGTGATTTTGTAGCTATAGGTTTTTGCCTGAACAGTTCTCCTGTATTGCAGTGATCCTGCCTGAACCCATTTCTTGCAATTTTTAATACAGGTGTTACAGAATCTGTTCTGTAGCTCCCCAAACAGAGCTAATGATGGTATTAAATAGTATTCCAATAGGACTCATTCTGTAACCAAATTCTTCATATGATTGTCTGTTCTGAAAAAGCTACAAAAAATTGGACTCGTTAAAAAAAATTCAGATTTTAATAGCGATAAAAAAAAATCGGAAGGTATGAAGACAAAAAATACGAATAACTATTCCATTAACGAAGTTTCTGGAATGCACTTGGTCACTTTCACCACCAACCTCCGCCCGGAAAAAGTTTCCATTTGCTTTTTCGACATCTAAAAACAGAAAAATTATGTTGCATAAGACTTGTCAAAGAAGACAACGTTTTAAGAAAGCTAGATTCCCTTCGAATATTTGAGGAGGTAAAAGTTAATATTTACCATAACAGTACACTTTACACGATCCATATTGGGAGGTTTCGATGAATTATTTCTCGGTACCTTGACAATCTGTAGATGAAAAAGTGAGGAAAATAATAATAATAATAATAATAATAATAATAATAATAATAATAATAATAATAATAATAATAATAATAATAATAATAATAATAATAATAATAATAATAATAATAATAATGATAATAATAATAAATCATTTATAATAAAGAGTAGGTAAAGGACAACACAGCTTTAGATAAAAAATTGATGAATTGTTAAGGTAGACCTTATGCTGAAAATGTAAAAAATTTAATATTCAATTATGTAGGTACTAAAAGAAATTTTTTCCAAGATTCTGACTGAATCATCAACTAAAATCATTTAGAAAGGTGTGAGGGAAGAAAAGAAATCCACAAAATTAAGGGCTAATTGAAAGAATACAAGAAACCACCAGAAATCCTTACCTACTAGGATTTTTAAGCAAATAAATGGCGCTTCTATCCTAAAATAAAAAAAATAGGAGTGAAAAAACAACCAGAACATTTATCAAACCATGTGCAAACTCAATCAGCACCCAATCAACTACAGGAATGATAAGAATTGATTTCTTCTATTCGATCTTCACTAAAAATCCGCCAAATGTCAGCCAATTTGCTTAAAAATCCCAATACTATAATTCAAGCAATAATAGTATTTATGTATGTATGTACATAAGTGTGGAATACCTTGTTGTGAAAGATATTCTCACCAGAAGGAAATTCTACAGAATTTAAGCGTGTTCAGCCACTTCATACATAAGTACGGGTAAGCCAGAACCAGACCAAACACTGGCGATTTTAGAGCCGATTCGGGTGGTTTATATACGGCTTATTTACACGCGCACAAACACACGTATGTAAGATAATACATACGTTTGTGAGAATGGCCAGGTTGCATCATCCTCTATCGAGATAAGAGATGGCTGGCCGGTTCGTGTACGAATCGTGACATCATCTTATTGTGTCAAGATTTGGTACTCGTACATTACCTGCAAGTACATACAGGTAATTACGATCGAACATAATTTGTGTGTTTAACTTCACAAGGATGATTATTTGCCTGCCCTTTGGGGCAGCGACTGTCATCAAGGGGTCCAAGCCCCTTTTCCTCATACCAGAGAGTCCCCACAGCTACTCCCTCCAGTTTTTGCGCTGCAAAAATGATCAAATCGCGCAGGCCTGGGGGGACTTGCGGGTTTATCAGTGCCTCTTCTGGTCTGCCTCCCACTTGGCTAGTATGCTTCCAACAGCAGCGCTGACTCATTCGTATGATTGCCGTCTTGCGTCGGTGCGCGCCTGGTATTGGGCGCAACTGCCTTCTCCCCTACGCCTAGTAGGTTGATTTTTTGTATAGGCATAAGGGTGGTGGCGGGAGTGAGGGGGCAGTGGTCATTTGAAGAGTGGCTTTCTCAGCATTGGGAAGTTTGAAGTCTCCGATGCTAGGGTAGCCATCTTCGCTTTTTGATTCGCTGCCCTCTCCGCCATGAAGAGGAACTTCATGGGTTCCCTAGTCTCCGCAGGTTTCAACTCCAGTTTTGGGTATTCTGGAATCGGGGTGGGTTCCAACGGTGACTGGGGAGGAGAGACTATTGGGGGAAGCGGAGTTGTCATCTCCGCTAGGACGTTCTCTACTGGAGGAGCTGTGTCCATGAGCAGCTCCTCCTCTATCCGATCCAGCTCCGTTTTCTGCTCAATTTTCCACTGAGTTTGTGAGAACTCAGCGGTTTTTCAAGCAGTCTTGGAAGTGGCGGACTTCAGGATGGTAGTTGGCAGCGACATAGGAAATAGGTTTACAGGAAAAGGAACCAAAAATATCGTTTAGAAAACACGCCTGTTTAATAAGACAGTTTTAAAATGGGTGAATTTACTGCAGTTATCAGTTTACCATTACACTTTCATTTTAGCTTTTTTGCATCTTCATATCAGCCTGTAGAGGGGATAGCGCTTAAAATTCTCGGCCGTATGCAAGTTTTCCAGTCAAGTTTTGATCGGTTTAAGCAAAGTTATGCCTGAAATAAACTCAGAGAATATATTTTTCAAATTTTTATTACAAAAGAATCTCCGTTTGTGACATCACAACATTGAGATTATCTATGTGTTTGACAATAAATGCACGTTGCGATGTTTATTTCCGTATCGCACGTGAATTTGCTTATTCCTGTTGTTTTCTTTTTGTTGGGATTCCTCGTTTGCTTATCTCTGGAGTTTCTTTTGTCTAGCAGAATTCCGATTTTCGTCGCGTATTTTTTAGCTGGTTTAAACTTACGTAGCGGATATTACTTTTTTGGGAGTAAATTTTATTTTCTTGGTATTAACCTCTCAGACTTGCGAGAAGGATGGGAATTTTTACATTTTTATCTATTTGTATCATGTGACATGATAGAGGCTTTGAGTGCTCTATGCCATCTCTCAATTTTGCCATTGACTTGAGGATGGTAAGCTGTGGTATGACTGTGTTGAACACCAAGCTTATTTGATAACTCTTTGAAGAGCGAGCTCTCGAATTGGAAACCTTGGTCCGTAATTATGACTTCTGGTATGCCATACCTTGCAATCTAGGTATCGTATAACCTGGCAGCTACAGTTAGAGCTGTCATCTAGTATAGAGGAATTGCTTCTGGCCATTGTGTTGCCCTGTCTATTATCTTTAACAGGTATCTGTGTTCTTGAGATGGTGGCAATAGGGCCTACCAGGTTCATATGTACTGTTTTAAACCACTCTGTTTGTTTGAAGGATTTGAGGGGCGAGCGAGTATGTCTTCCTACTTTGGATTCTTGACAGTTCAGGCAACTGTGAGCCCATTTGTTGCAGTCAGACTTCATTCGTGGCCATACAAACCTTGCCAAAATTAAATTAGCACTACATTTTGCCCCAGCATATGACAGATTATGTACACTGTTGAAAGCCAACCTGCGATATTTTACAGGTAGAATGGCCTATTCTTATCTGTACTGACATCACATGTTGATAAAACATCAGTACCGGGAATTTTTTGCTGTCTCAATTTGAGAGTAGTATCATCGTTTGATAACAACTCTTGCAATTCTGCATCCTTAAGCTGTGCTTTAGCTATTTCAGCATAAGGTAATAGGAAAGAGCCGAGATAGCTTCGATTCTACTCAAGGCATCAGCTGGAGTGTTAAGTTCTCCACTTATATACTGAATGTCGGTAGTCAATTGACCAATATAGTCTAATTGTCGCTCTCTTCTTGGCGATGCCGGTTCTGCTTTTTGTATGAAGGCATATGTTAGGGGTTTATGGTCAGTATACACAGAAAAACTTCTAATCTCTAATTGGTGCCTGAAATGCTTCAATGCAGCAAAAATTCCGAGCAATTCCCTATCGTACGTGCTATAGTTCTTTTCTGTTTTTGAAAGCTTCCTCGAGAAGAAAGCTAGTGGTAACTTTTTGCTGTCTTTATCAAGTTGGTACAGGGTTGCACCAATAGCAAAATAAGAGGCATCGGTACTCACGCATAATGGCAGACTTTCGTCTGGATGAGCCAATAGAGTTGCATTTGCCAGTGTATCTTTGATTTTCTCAAAGGCCTGTTTGACTTCTTCATTCCATTCAAGTGGAGTCTTATCTTTGTTTTTACTTGTCTTAATTAGTGCAAACAGTTTACTTTGTTCGGCTGCTGCATTCTTCATGCAACATCTATAGAAGTTCACCACCTCCAAGAAGCGTCTGAGTTCAACGACATTTGAGGGCTTTGGGAAGTTCAATATTGGCTCTACTTTGATCTTCAAGGGGGAAATGCTTTCGGTCGAGACTTTGTAGCAAAGGAAGTCAATTTCAGTCTGTGCATATAAGCTTTTACCTATGTTGATAGTAAGCCCGGCTGCGTGTATATGCTGTATGACGGCTCTTACATTCTCCTTGTGCTGTTTCTAACCACCTTCAGAGCAAATTGCAGATATCATCCAAGTATGCATATGCAAATGGCAATCCCCTAAACAGTCCATTGATAAATCTCTGGAAAGTTTGTGCTGAGTTGCAAAGTCCAAACGGCATTCGAAGGTATTCGAATAATAGTGCAAAGGGTGTTTTAACCGCTGTCTTTAGTACATCCTGGTCAGCCATAGGAATTTGGTGGAATGCCCAGTTGATGTCAATTTTGGTGAACATCGTTTTACCCTTCATATTCATGTTGAAGTCCATTATATTGGGGACTGGATAGCGATCAGGAACGAACTTGCCACTCTCCACTTGCTTTTTTGTTCATGTGGATAGGGGAGCTCCATGAGATTTTTGAAGGGTGACATACGCCCTCCTCGATGATGCAATGGAAGTACTACCGTGCCACTTTGAGTTTGTCAGGTAGTAACTTTTGTGCTCTAGCATGGCAAGGTGGTCCTTTAGTTTCTATGTAATGAACTGAGTCATGTTTATAGGTAGGATGCCAGCGGATTGATGGTTGAGTGACTCCAGGATAGTCAGACAGGATCTGTAAGAGTTGTCCTTCAACTTTTGTACAGCTGGATATATTTGTGTCCAGTCTGTAAGCATGCGTTTTGCAATCCACACAATTTTTACATTCGCTATCGATCAATTTGCCCTCTTTGAGGTCAATGATCAGGCCATAATGTGCAAGGAAATCTGCACCCAGGATTGGGTTTGGAACATCAGCAACTGTGAAGGACCACATCATATTTTCCTTAAGTCTGATGTCGACTTTGCTGGTCTCAAGTCCATAAGCTGGAAGGTTTTGACCATTCACAGTACGGAGATAGTATTTTGGAGGAAGTACTTTTTGGTTTTTACTTACTGGCAATATACTCAGGTCTACACTCGAGTCTATTAGTCGTCCTTTGCTATTGCTACTGTTGTTGTTGTTTCTTGACTTAGATTGTTGTCGCCAGCTACTATTGGATTTTGTTAAGCTTTGGCTTTTGTTCCTCTTTACTTCCTCGGTCAACTGAGCTATTTGGGCTCTAAGTTGAGCGAGTTCACCAGTCTCTGCAGATACTGCGTTTACCACAGGCATTGACCTGGTATATTCTAGCGCATTATCTGCTGATTTTGCAAGAAAGTCCAAGTCTGCGGATGTATTTATCACGGTCGAACCTACGGTGGCTAGGCATTGCACAACACTTTGAGGTAGTTGTTTGCAAAATTGGTTGCCTATGACAGAAGGGGCTACAATATTGTCCGCCTTCTGTCTCAATTTTGCCATGAAGATTAAGGGTTTGTCGTCCCCCATCTTCATACCACCCATTACATCGTCAATGATTTGGTTTTTTGTTTTTCCAAACACATTCTTTATCTTCTTGACAAACCAGGCATATTTATCATCATCTGTCAAAGGGCATTCCATAATATCCGGAATGTGGCGGATTATCTGTGAGGGCATGCTTCCACAGATGTGGAGATATCGCTGATTCTGCGTTATATTTTTTGTCTTGAACCTGCCTTCCAAGAGTTTCAACCACAAGTCTACCTCATTGGGCAGAAATTCCAGAATCTCTATCCTCCATCTGTAGAAGTTGGGGTTCTGTCTTGGCTGTAGTTGCAAAAGTTGCATGATCTGCGCCAAGACTACAGGTGTTAGCTGTGGCTGACTACTACCTCCCTGCGATGGTTGTGGTTTTCGGTTGGTGGTGGGACCATTGCTGTGTCTTTCTGATGACAAGCGTATTCCACAGAACTACTTCCTTCCTTGCTAGTTGAAAACACTGGCTCCTGTGTTTGTAGGACAGGTGTTTTTGGGTCAGAACTTTGGCTTAAAGTTTGACCACTTCTCAATGTTTTAACTGCTAATTGATCTTTATTTATTGCAGTTCCCAGTTGTGCTAACTCTGGGTGTTGAGGGCCTTCTTCCAGATTTGGTAAATTTGTGGAGTGTCGAGTCGAAGTCAGAAAGGTTGGGGGATGAGTTCAACCTTCTTCCTCCAGGTCTACTGTCTGGTTTCTCTTTGTTTATATGTTATAAAGAGAGGGGTGTAAATTCCCACTTCAGCAGACTCTACTTCGACAACCTAAAAGGTGTCTTAGTCTGCAAAAAATATTTTTATTTGCCAAGCAAGCGAGTTTCTCGCCAGCTCAACGCACCGAATTTTTTTAATAGCGCAACGCGCCTCAAGACATCTCACGACGTAGCCAAAAATCACGTCGAGGTCACCACTGTGGAATACCTTGTTGTGAGAGATATTCTCACCAGAAGGAAATTCTACAGAATTTAAGAGTGTTCAGCCACTTCGTACATAAGTACGGGTAAGCCAGAACCAGACCAAACACTGGCGATTTTAGAGCCGATTCGGGTGGTTTATATACAGCTTATTTACACGCACACAAACACACATACGTAAGATAATACGTACATTGGTGAGAACGACCAGGTCCCATCATCCCCTATCGAGATAAGAGATGGCTGGCCGGTTTGTGTACAAATCGTGACATCATCTTATTGTGTCAAGATTCGGTACTCGTACATTACCTGCAAGTACATATAGGTAATTATGATCGAACGTAATTTGTGTGTTTAATGTCACAAGAACGATTATTTGCCTGCCCTTTGGGGCGGCAACTGTCGTCAAGGGGTCCAAGCCCCTTTTCCTCATACCAGAGAGTCCCCACAATAAGTATGTAGAAATGTGTGAATGTATATTTGTATGTATGTGGGTAATTGCTTCTGAAGAACTAGCCAACAAAGTAGTTTCAAATTTCAAGATAGGGATTTTTTTGAGTGCGAGAAAATGATGTAGATGGGTCCCAAGTCTCAAAATTTGCTGAACAGAGATATGAGCATCTCAGTGTATTCATCAGTAGCAGTGATAACATTAACAGCTAACCACCATGATATTTTACAGGCATTTCCTGCCAGCTTGCTCAAAATATCATTCGAGAATTTATTTATTTTTACTGTTTCTCATTTGTGAATTAGTGAGCATAGTAGATGCCAGAAAAGTATTGGTAGAGTGATCTTCTGGAGATACAGGAGGCCTTATCCAAGGCGTGTCACTTTGTATGTCAGCAATGACAAGGTTAATTCTAGGGTTTAGGGCTTTGCCCCACCCACTTAGGTATATCAGGGATCAGCCTCCTGCATCTGCCTAAAAGATCCCACTGCCTATGCAATGAATGAACCTAGTACTTCAATGAATCTGGTATCTGAACTCATTTTAACTAAAAATAATCATTTTGAAAAACATTAAAAATAAAATAAATTTTATTTAAAAACAAAAAAAAAACAAAAAACTGACTGTGTTAATCTGAATAAGTAGCTCGTATTGGTGGATGTGGGAACTCACTTGTATGAGGTTTAGGGGCTTGGACCTCCAAAGACAGTCTCCGCCACAAGGCAGGCTAATATTTGTCTTTATGACGTTAAACAAATTGCAATATTTACATTTGAACGTAATTACTTGCATATTACTTGCATGTATGTGCAAGTAATACTGTGACTAATTTCAATAAGAGATACATGAAGTGGCTCATCATTTCTTATCACTATAAGAAATGAAGCAACTGGGCTGTTCACACAAACATACTTAATTATTACTTATGTATGTTAATGTGTGTGTAATTAAACCCATATATAAACCATCAGAATAGGCTCTAAAATTGCCAGTGTTTGCCCAGGTTTTGGCTTACCCATATGTTTAAACATGAAGTGGTTGAACACGCAAAATCTGCAGATTACCTTCTGGTGAGAATATCTTTTCACAAGGTATTTCACAGTGGATATGTCCAAATTTATGACAATAATTTTATCAATCTTTAAATTCTCATTTTCTTCAATTGCACCCTCTAATTTTTTAATTTTCCAATATAAATAGCCTAGGAAATTGTCGGGATGGTCAGGAACATTTTGAGCCTACTTTCATTAAAATTTACAAAGTAAGACATTTGTTCTGAGTGAACAAAATTCTGTTGGTTCCGGAGATATGACATACCAAACATATAACCTCCTAGGTACACAGTCAGTAAAAAATCTGAAAACCTAACCATTCTACAAATAAAAACTGAAAAAAAAAAGAAAAACATTTTATCCCTCCCAGGATTTGAACCTGGTTCTCTTTGAGTGATCATAGTGCTGCAGCAGTTGAACTAGAAATGTTTATACTATACTAGATACCAAACTCATATCATTTTACAGGGACAAAAAATGAAGCCAACTGAGCCATCTCTTAATTGGGTATAAGTACCATGTAAATGCATTGGTGAAATAGGATTTTCAATTCAAATTGTGTTTTATATTGAGTAAATTTCATTTATTTTAGTTATAGGCATATCAAATATTGAAAATAGATGTAATGCTAATGAAGTAGATTTATACTAAGAAAAAACGTTTTTTGTTCAAAAATAAAAATGTGATATTATTACTTTATTATGTCTATTAATAATACATAATATGCTTAGAACCAAAATAAATGCAATTTACTCTATATAAAATACAATTTGATTTGAAAATCCCATTCCACCTATGTATTTACATGGTGCTTATGCCTAATTCAAAGATGTTGGTGGTTGGCTTCACTTTTTTCCTTAAGTTCCATATCTAGTATAGAATAACGAAAGGATGGTAATAATAATGATATATTGATGAAAAAAGAAATCACAATAAAATTTGTAACGAAATTTTGAGAAAAACTGGCGTGAGATACTTGTGAAATACAAATAAGTGTCTACGTTCAGTCAAAGAGGATATTTCTATTTGCATTATCAAAGGTTATAATAGGTGTATTTAGGGTGGTGTTACATATAGTTATATTTAAATCAAAGAATTAGAAAGCCTCTTTGTGGGTCCTTGCTAATGACCTGAACTGTCACCCCTGCAACATGAGTTTGAATCCATATGGTTCTAAAATTTTTCTTCTAATTTTATTTTTTCATTAGAATTTTTTTGTTTAGTTTTCATGTTTCAGAGTGGATTAGCCAGATTGTTTATTATACTAAAAAAAAGCTTAAACTGGCAGAAATCTTATATTTTATTCTCTTGAATACTTTTCATTTATTCACTGTATATGGACACAATTAGGAATATCTGAAAAAACATCCACTTTGCCTGATCACAGAAACTTGTGAAATAAATACAGCGATTAACCCTCACAATAACAGATAGCAAAAATGTTATCAGCAAATAGAATTAACATAATATTATAAAATTACAGTTTATATCCCCAGAGAATCAATGTAAGTATAACTGATAACTGATAACAGTGTGGGGCACAGATCTTTTAAAATTAGATCAACAGATCAATACATTAAAAGATTGTGATCTTAGATCATTAGATAACATCAAAAAAATATCTAATTTTGAAATCCAGATTGTCATTTTTCAAATATTTTAGATCATTAGATGTTCAAATTAAATCATTTGTAATAACTCAAGTACTCCAATCAAATAATCAAATCATATAATAGTAAAAATAAATTAATAAATGACTCGGACATATCATTCTACTTTTATTTTTTCCCTTTTTTCTAATTTTTTAATTCTTATATAGTGGAAAGAGGTGATGAAGAGGAAACTGGGAAGTGATTTGAAAAGTCAGGAAACAATCTAATTAATTAAATGGTGATTTAAATCACTTTGATAGATTGATGTACAGATTGTGATCTACATTGCAATATTGCTAAGATCTGTAGATTGCAATCTATATATCACCTTTGTTGATCTATTGTCCCACACTGAGATGATATCATAGGACTATAATACTATACAAGCGACGATGAATTTAAGAACTACTTACAACCATTATGACAATTAGGCCACAGACATACAATGAGCATTTCTGCTCACCGCAAATCTGCTAAAAAAAAAACACATAAATCCAAAGGGGGCGGCCATACATGAGCATATAAGCAGTGAGTGGTAAGCAGCAACCCTCATTTTGAGCATCAGAATCAAAATGGTTTGTTTTATCTGCATACCACTCAGCGGATTTTATGTTTTGTTGTTATTTTTTCGTGCTTATCGTACACAGAGATCAGAGTATCGTAAATTTTGAAGTGGTTCAGTAGTTCAAACGAGCAGTTTGTAGTTTCAATATAATTTAGAAATATTTTTTCCTGTTTTTTTAAAGTAAAAAAAAAAAAAAAAAAAAAAATGAAATATACTGAAATTCTAATTGTCGAAGTGCAGAAGAGGCCACTTTTGTGGCAAGAAACATTAAAAAATTATAAAAACAGGAGTATGACTGATCCATTATGGGCTGAAGTTGGAAATTTGGTTGGAATAATTGGTAATTATTTAAATTTTATAGATATATTTATTATGTTATTAACTATTATGTACCTCAGATAATTTGAGTCAACTACAGTAGAAGTAAGGCTCTACGGTAAACAATACGTATGCTGGATCAATAAGAAAAATTCAATTCGAATGTAAACAATGCGGTTTACATAAGATTATACGCATTTTTGAAATAGATCATTATTATAAATTCAACATACCTATCGTCTACTATATAGCCTTAGTAGAAGTATGTTTAGAAGAAGTTCAATAAAAAGTATATTGTTTCATTTGCGTTGTACTTTATTGCAGAAGATGTAGCAAAAAATAAGTTCAAAAATCTGAAAGATAAATACAGAAAAGAAGAAACAACCCTCCCAAAAATTCGCAGCGGTAGTGGAGGATCGCTGAGCTATTCTAAATGGAAGTTCTTCCAGCCAATGGGGTTCATTGATTCAACTTTAGAGGCAGAAATAATGGAAGGAAATTTACCTCAACCTGTCAAACCTGAAATAGAAAAGCAAGAAGTGCTAGAAGATAGTGACTGCCTATTAAGTGATGATGAAAATGATTATACATCTAGCCACACGAGTAGTACACTATGTACAAGTTTTGCCTCTTCTACTAATATCAATTCTTTTTTTTTTTTTTTTAAAGTAAGACAATTATATTATATCACGTACCTAGTTACTACCTAATAATTTTTTTTTATTTTTTGATGAACTGTACCTTTTCATGGAAATCATATCAACAATCTTGGAAGCTATGTTCATTACAGATATTTTTCTGGCACCTATAATCTAAGTAAGTAGGTAGGATAAAATTGTTCAGAGCTAAAAATTTTTGGGTACAAAAATTAACTGCGGCGAAATCAAGAAATTAAAATGAGAGGAGGTTTCTTCTTTGATCTGTTGTATTTTATATAATTTAATTTACCATGGAAATTCGAAAACAAAACCAAGTGGAAACTGAAAAACTAATGAAATGATTGTTATTGAAATTATCAGCTTGTTAACGGCTTCTTATCAGGTTTATTTTATCCATAAACAAAAAACGCCGCTAAGGAATGGACTTGTGTATGGCCACTTCGCCGCTCATGATAAAGCGGAAACCTATACTGACGCTCACTGCTCACCACTCACCGCTTATCCGCGCATCGTATGTCCGTGGTGGCCTCTGGCTGAGCTTTTGGACCAGGACCAGCAATAGAATGATGTGTTCCTTCTCAAATTTTAACAAAAATATAACAACCTCGATACTCACAATTTTATCTGGCGCCATTTTATTTTCTTGGTACTGATTTTCCTCAAATTTCACCATGTTCTTCGTAACTTGGGTGGGCATTTTATATTCGATCGTTCGTTTGATCTGACCCACTGCGTGAATTATTTCTTCGCAATTTAACTGCAAAACCTAGGCGTCAATTAAAATCAGGTGATTAGGCCAAAGCAAAAGCGTAATTAATTAACTGGGTATATACGCATTATAACGTACACGTTGTATCATATATGGCATGTATAGGGGAGACCGGGGCTAGTTGACCACAGGGGTAGGTTGACAAACTCATTATAATTTTTTCCAGCTGCTGGTTGGTAGCACTACTTTAAGTACAAATCAAGTGTATAGAGTGCGCCTATGTACAACAATTATCATTTTTGTGTTGGCATAAGTTGTACAATGCAAAAGCCAAAAAAACTGATTTTCTGTTTTGTCACTGATTAATTTTAGTCGAACAAATTTTCATATTCCTAATTTTTATGCAATTTAATCGGAATTTTGAAGGATGCAGTAGAAGTAATGGTCGTTTATGAACATTTTAATGTGTGCTTTCAATTAATCAACTGAATTTTAATGCCAAAATATTGCTGTGCAAAATTTATCATCATCTGGGGTAAGTTGACATTCACTACTTGGGGTAAGTTGACACATTCATTTCTCAAGTTTTTATTTCTTCTAAATTTAGGTATATATCGGAAATCATAAAAAAGTGTTAAAGGAGTCAACCACGAATAAGCAAGCAAAGACTACCACTATATTAACAGATACACCAGAACTAAAAAAATTACAACAAAAAAAAGCAAGAACAGCAGCAAAAATCAAACAATGATTATTCCAGTCCGCTAAAAAAAAAGGCTACAAAACAGTCAGCAAAACCGTGCACAAGAAAACCAAAAAGTTGTGCTAGAAAACAAGCTTCCTCTGATGAATCATCTGATTCTGATTTAGACTGCAAACCCCGTGTTTGAAAAAAAGAAGCACTTTATGCGATGCTTCTGAGTCTGATGCAGAACCTCCTCCTAAACAGTTTAAAATGAAACTCGCACAAAAACTCTGACAAAAGAAAGCTGCTGAATTAGAACCTACCTCATCCTTGACACCTATTGAAAAAAAAAATGAAGATGTTCTTTGCCTTGTTTGCAATGAAAGTTACAGCCGATTGAAAGAAATTTGATTACAATGTATCACCTGTTACAGATGGGCACATGAAGCTTGTACAGATGGTAATCCGGGTTATGCTTGCCAAACATGTGAATAAAATTATAAAAATAATGTTCTGTGCTGTATAATTTTATTTTTTGAAATTAATTCCAATAGTGTCAACTTACCTCAACACTAATGTCAACTTACCCCCGGGGTCGGGGTAAGTTGGCCAAAAAAAAAAGTTTTACAAAATGGAAATTTTTTCATGATTGTATGCTTCTACAGAAAGATATCTGTATGTCAAAAGATAGCCAAAGGTTCAATTTACATATTGGGATACTTAGTTATTGAATAAACAATTAATAAATATATTCAAAAATTAATAATAAAAAACGTGGTCAACTAGCCCTGGTCTCCCTTACAGGGTGATTCACATTTCAAAGTGCCATAAGAAAATAACATTTTGATGCATCCAAAATTGACTCACCATGCTCGGTCCACATGAATATAAACAGTGAGTCATTATTCAACGCACCAGGAAAATGTGATGTTAGTGACGAAGTACAAACCCAATCACTATCCGGTAAGGCAACAAATTACATTTAATCCGATTTATCGAATATT
This sequence comes from Ericerus pela, assembly GCA_011428145.1. Lineage (NCBI taxonomy): Eukaryota > Metazoa > Arthropoda > Insecta > Hemiptera > Coccidae > Ericerus > Ericerus pela. Next base: position 159,495 of record WOFM01000215.1, on the reverse strand, counting down.
GGGGCTGAAATCGTTGGTCAGAGTATCATCGGGCCTGTTTTTACCAACTGTGTCAGAAGGAGGTATTGTGTTTGACTCTGTTCCTGACAATTTAACGAAATTTTGTGCCACTCTACAGCATTCAATATTCATCGTACAAATATCAAATAGGTCTCAAAAAATTTGTATTTTCAATGTGAGTAACACTGGCCAAAAAAAATTGAAAAATTCCCCATATCCGACCCACAATTTTCATTCAAAATTTGGGGATTTTTTCAACATAAAAAGCAACATAACCAATCCCAATCCAAGATTCAACATCTAAGGAATTAACGCATGCTGATTGGGTTTTCTAAAAGTTCTTATAGTTATATAAATATTTCAAATGTCACCACTTATCCCAGTAATATATTCGCACCAGTAGATGTATTATGTCGGATTGGCTCATTTACAGTCTGCTGATATCTGCTTAATAATAGTTATAATGAAAAATAATATCAGGAAGGCATATGTTGGTAGACAAACTGTGATTGGCTCATTTGAAGTTCGTTGATATATCTGCTACAAAATAATAATTATAAGGAAAAATAAAAATACCACTATTAGCTAACCAATTCATGCACAAACTTTGGTGGAAGAGATTTCAGATACAGACAGAAATTGATCCAAAAATGCTTAAGGAATACCTTGTTGTGAGAAAGTATTCTCACCAGAAGGTAAATTCAACAGAATTTTAGCATGTTCAGCCACTTCATATACAAAGTATGGGTAAGCCAAAACCAAGGCAAACACTGACGATTTTAGAGGCAGTTCGGAGAGTTTATATACTGGTTTTGGCACACACACACAGACACACTTATGTACATATACATATGTAGGTGTGTTGTAGAAATCACGTCATTTCTTATTAATTGCTGAAGCAACTGATAAGAAATGACATAATGCGTTCGTGTACTGGTCCGAGACATTACCGAGATCCTTATCTATTGTTTTGTCATCGGCCAAACATTGCATCTTACTTGCCTGTGTGTGCAAGTAAGAGCATACGAACAAACAATGTATTTTATCTGCTATTGAATATAATACGCCTGATGAAGAATGGCATGTGTACGAGATGTATAGTCCCCACAGTGCTGAATAAATACACAAAAATACAAGCAAAACTGAGGCGAGGTCTAACTTTTGCTTTCAACAAGAATCATTAATTTAGAGAATATCAGATAGGTATGAAAATAACTGAAAAAAAACAAATATATATATATATACCCTTTTTTTCACATTCTCTTTATTAACCTTTTATAGTTAAAATCAATTTTAAAGATCTAATTTGTTTTCTTAGTATTTGATTAAAAGATTGAAATTTACTCATTGACCAATAAGAAAATAGGAATTAATTAAGAAAAAATTATAGGCTGGAAAGGAAATTTGCTGTTACATAAATATTGCAACACGACCGAGCACCTGTCACTTGAATTTTTTGTATTAAGTACTTCATCATTATCAGAAACTATGAAGGTAAAGAAGAATTGTGGAGGATTGAAGCGACAAGAGAATCATGGGCAGATATTGAAGATTTGCACTGAAAAATATTTGCAGCAGAAAAATTGAGAAAAAATGAAAGAAGAAGCAGAGGCAAAGGAGTTACCTATTGATGTACTAGATGAAGTGTTTGACTTTGAAAATTCCTGTTTCTGGTGTCAAAAGCCATTGTGAAAAATGAACGTAGATGGAACTATGAGTGTAATTTTCCATAGGAACCGTATTTATAAAATTTTCTCCAACACGTATGAAATACCCAATAGCCTTACCTAAAAAAAAAACAGTTTTTTCCTGGAGTCCAAATTAATTTCTTTTAAATTTAAAGGTTCAACTCATCATTTCACTTCATCTAAAGAAGTTGTAATTAACTTGTTCTACAAAATGCAACAGAACTAACTGGGCATAGGTTCAAAAACTAAGGGAGAGGATTAGAGGAGTGAGCACAAACCAAAAACACATTAAATAATTATGCGAGAGTAAGGAAGTGAAGAAATGTATGAGAAAATATATAACATGTAAAAGGAGAGGATGTCTACAAATTATTATATCTTGTCCTCTTCAATCTTGACAACTCCCACTCCCGATTGTTTTTTCGTACCCCAATACCAGTATTATAAAAATTTTAGCAACATTTGAATTAAAACTGAAGAAAAAATTTTTTTAAATGTTGTCAGTTTGGGGATTTGATCATGACATCTCCCAATTGGAGAGCTACGACGATAAGTTCACAGCTGCGCTTGTTGTCAACTTTGGCAATGGAAAAATCAATGATCCCGTTCGCTATTATCACTCACTTCTGATGAACAGATTGAAATGCTTATATCTTTGCTGAACTAATTTTCTCAAACTTGGGACCTATCTCAATCAATTTTTCTCATAGCCAAAAACCGGTATTCCATAAATTTCAGCAATATTGTCTGTCTAGTTTTTCAAAACACGTTTACATACATACACATAGGTAGATAAATAGATAGACAGATAGATATATACATACAATTATTGCTTGTATTATAGTATAGGATATATATATATATATACCTACATGTAATATGAATATGAGTTATTAGTAACAAAATGTTCAGTGTCACGGTTTTGAAATACCTTTGAAATATGGGATTGCTGTAGGTAAGGAAGTGGTGCGGTGATTCATGATAACATTTCTGAACACCAAATGCGGAATATTTTGTAGAGTATTTCATAACACATAGATAATATATCGATATATTTCGATATTTTGCGTCAGTATATAGTTATCTATAATAATATTAATAAAATTACGTCTACGATGAAAACAGATTCAACAATGCAGATCAGCAAACGTACATTTTTGGCTTATATTTATTATAGACACAGGTATGAATATCTAAGAAAATACCGTATAATTCTAAGCATCTCAATTTTTGAAAAATAATACGATATGATTGGTTCTTAGAAGAAACACCAGTCGTCCAATCAGAGACCAGTATTAATTATTTAATGAGTATAAATGTTTGGGAGTATGATGATTAGTTTGTCATTTACCAACTTCAGTTCTGGTGAGTGGATGTTTCCTGATGCAGTTGAAGCAAATGCAGATTGTAGCCTATGGTGAAGAAGAAAAGAAGAAGAAGTTAGCAGACAAAGTTCAAGAAGATGTGACAAGTACTTAATTCAGTTATTAGGTTAGGACTATCATATCAATGTTACTCACATGTGAAACTGCAATTGCGTACAATGTATTGACTGACTAAGAAAAAATATGCTGGTGAGTCCTGGTATATGCCCCTTTACCATTTCTCCCTAAATAATTAAATATATCCTTATTGGCTGATTGCACGACGCACGTTGTTTTTCTTCGTGCATAAAAATGGACAGCATTTGCACGCATCTTTGTGCATCTTATAGCATTTCATTTAAAATGATAGTAGGGATGTTCATAACTGTAGGTATAAAAATATAGAAGAGAAAAGCATTAGTTAGGAAGCAGCTTAAACAGATTTGAAAACAAAACAGCCTTCTTGATTTGATTATTATTTTATCGTCCTTACACAAGACAGATATGCAAGTATCAACCTGTTCTTAAGAATTTCTTATCAATTTAATATTATATCTGTATGTATATAGGTGTAGATATGCTATTGTGGAAAGTAAAATTGAAATACTTGAGTCACTGTTGATATTTAAGTATTGTTTCAATTTTCATTTCTAATGTAATTTTTTTTTATAACGAAATACCCTTTCCTACGAATAGTGAACATTTATCAAAATCAACCTGGCCTTCCATCTCAAAGTCTGTACATAGGGATTTGTTTTGCAACCTAATTTTTTACATATTTCTTTTTGTATCTTTTTTCACCTCAATAATACATACCTAATAATAGGTACTTTATCTCATTTCAACCCTTTCACTTGACACTTGCTTCAAAGAAATTGTAACCCATCTATTGTATAAGAGGTATATTTTTGAAAAATATGCAAGATAAATTATTGAAAATATGACAGAACTGTGTTATCATATTTCAGATATAATGGAATTATCCAAAAAATCTGAAAAAGCACGGCAAACTGAATTAAAACGAAGGTTGTCAAATGAATCTGTAATGGAAAAACAGAAGCAACCCACATTCCCTGCAACTCGCTTTTGCAATTTTTACAAAAAATTATCAATGGTCTCCAAAAGTATGATGTTACAATTGAAAAGAAGGAATTGGGAGAAGTTTAACAGAAGAATAACTCCCAAGACTCAGAAAAAATTGCTTTTGAGGAAAGCTTAAGAGAGACAACAAAAGTATGCAAATATGACTCCAACAACTCACAAAAACCTATTGTCCTCAAAAAGAATGAAAAAAAAATTGAGTTTTCGGATGATATCTGTAAAGTTTCAGCGTTGGTTGAGGGTTATGAGCTGTTTTCTCATATAACATTTCAAACCACCATTAAAACAAAAATCCTTAATAGATTATAGTAGACATATACTGATTACTGCCGAATTCACTTGTGCAATTTGTTTCAAAATCACTTGAAATATCAGGTGATCTCTATATTTAAATCTTGTCTGAATTTGGGCCTATTACCTGCTGAAATTCCTGATAATTTCACATGCTGTAATAAAAGCCATAATAAACTGAAGAAGAAAAAGATACCTTGTAGCGCATATTGGAACAATATGTTAGTCAAAGAAATACCTCCCAAACTGAAATGGTTAAGTGAAGTTGAGATTTGTCTTTTAAGTAGAATAACTCCTTTCCTTAAAATTGTTCGTTTACAGGGGGCATGTGGTCAGTTTGGGTTAAAAGGACAAGCTATCTTATTTGCCCAAGAAGTTGAAGAAATTGCTGAACAATTACTGCTTGCATCGGATAAAATGAAAATGATAATAGTTGGCGAGTCGTTGAATAATGTGAAAAAATATTGTGAGTATTTGTTATCACTTGAACATCTACATTCTGCTCTAAATTGGCTCATTCATAATAATCAATTATACTTGTCCGTTGAAATTAACATTCCCGATGATATGGAAAACTTACTATCCCGATTAATGCACATACTTGTGCCTGAGAAGGTGAGAGAAAGTAATGAAAATTTTCCAATTGAAAATGAAAATGTAAAGGTGGGAAATGAAAACATAACAATGAAAATATCATTTACATGTATTGGAGAAAACACTACATTCTTCATGAAAATTTCAATCAGAGTAGTGTGAATTTTGATGAAGAAATTTGTGGAAAATAATGTACAGCTGTTGCAGCAGCTGCTAATGTATTGGCACATATTAAAAATTTAGCTTCGTGGAACAGTGCCAACAAAGATCAAATTTTGATGGCTGGATCTAGTTATTATAAAGAATGCATTTGATAAAAGTATTTCCAATATATCTACTGGAGTTCTACCAATTTGAAAGATGAAATAAAAATTGGAGCTAACACATACAATGTTACTGCTTCGCCCGATTACATAGTTGGCGTAACCTATTGTTCTGCAAGAAGCCAACTTCTATCAAATGTTTATTGTACTCTTGAATAAGGTTTACTATCTTTTTTGAAGATTGCCAAAATGGTATATTAACAATTTTGAAGATGTCTATGGCAGTTAGGCGACAGTCAAATGAATTCTGGCTTTGTGATTCACATTTGAGAGGGCCAAAAGAATGTGTTGCAAGGAGCAGAGGGAGAGCAATGTTAATGAATTTTTCTCACTGTAAAAATCTAGCACACCATGTACTGAAACTAGTAAAATGTTTTAATAATAAAAAACGGGAGCAGTATACAATATCCAGGCTACTTGCTCTTATTGTTGGCAATGAAGAACTCCATATGTTCATATGGTTATATGGTGCTCTAATTTTCCAAAGTCTAATTCTCCAAAAGGAGTAAAGCTAATTGATACAGTTGTTGCCTGTATGTCTTAACTGGTGATAAAATCTTAGATGAACTGGTGAATAGATTGCAAAAGCACAAACATACACCTACGTGTTTCAAAATTAACAATGTTACTACATGCAGATTTGGTTTTCCTTAACAATGTAGCGCTCAAACAATTATTTTAGGACCAGAGGAAGCATTGTGTAATGGTGGTAGGTTTTGTATTTTGAAACAAAATTCAAAAGACTGTATGGTAAACAATTATAATAAAGATTTTCTAATGGTTTGGCAAGCTAATGTAGATATACAACTGTGTGGAAATGCCTTGGGAGTGGCATATTATATTTCAAAGTATGTCACAAAAAATGAACCAATAGCAATAGCACAAAGTATTCAAACTGCTATACAGAAAGTTAATACATTGGGTGGAGATTTTTGAAAACAAATGTTTGCTGTTTCCATGGCCATATTTGACCATAGACAAGTTTCCATATTCGAATGTGCATTTTGTTTATGTCACCTGAAACTGAGAGGCAGCTCTAGAAAATATGTCTTTGAAAACAATGCATTCCCAAACAATTTGGAATGCTCAGATTGGACAAAGGAGACGTGTTTAATAATATTTTTGAAAAATATGCAGCTGATCCACTACATTTAGATGAATTTAGCTAAGGAGAGTTTGCTGTCAATTACAAATCTGCTAATAGCCCCAACAAGTGTGCAGAAGATATGGATATAGATGTAGAAGAAATGGGAGAAGAAGAACATCCAAAATGTACAGAGTTCATGAAACTCTTGAATAATAAAGGTAGAATGAAAAAACGTAGTAGACCAGCTATTTTGAGAACACGATATTTCACATCATCTACTGATCCAGAAAACTATGACGACAGCTTCTTGTAACGCATTTACCATTTTGCAATGAGAGAGAGTTATCAGAAAATTTTGAATCTGTGCGAGATGCATTCTTCGCCAAACAAAATTTACTTCATCCAATTAATGCGAATTTAAATAACGAATATTTTATGAACATCAAATTGGAACTGAACGATGCAATTTGTCAAATTGTGGCAGAAAATACTGCAACAGACTTAGAAAAAGAACCACATTGTGAAATACAACTAGACAATGATGTTGTTATTCGAAATGACGATAATGAAGTTTGTGGAGAAGATTTACAAGAATTTCAAGACTTACGAATGTCTGATGAGTCTTATAACAAAGTGGTACAAACCCTTAATATAGAACAGAAGAAGTTGTTCTCCCTCATATAAAAAAAATTAATGAATGATGAAACCAATCAAATATTAATATTTAACACAGGGAGGGCTGGTAGTGGAAAGACATTTATTTTGAAATTGATTGTTGAATAAATTCATCGTTTAAGTCATACATTGATACCTGATTCATCATCAGTGGCAATTGCAGCACCAAAAGGAGTGGCAGCTAAATTAATCAACGGTAATACACTGCATTCCACATTTTGTCTCCTAATTGAAAAAGGTGACTCAGGAGAATTACGCTCCTTAAGTGGGGATAGGTAGCCATTGGAAAGGAGCAAATGGAAGCATATCGATTGGCTAATAATAGATGAAATATCACTGGTTTCTTATATAGTACTAAGAATGGTACAGCTACGCTTGCAAGAATTGAAACAAAATGACAAACTGTTTGGAGAAGTAAATATTTTACTTTTTGGTGACTTAATGCAATTACCCTAATCATGAAAGGAAGTAAAGTCACACATTGCTATCGACAGCCTGAAATATTTAATGGAGAAATTAATTTGTGGAGATGCTTCAGCTTTTGTGAATTAATGGTAAATATGAGACAGGAAAATGATACCACATTTGTTGACTTATTGAACAATTTACAAGTAGGCTCTCTAACCATGGAACAACTAGAAATATTGGATAGTCGTCGTATTCGGATAGATGAAAAGTTTGATGATATAATCAGAATTTTCCCAACAATTAAACAAGACGATGAATATAATAAAACAATGTCTGAAAAATTAAAACTAAAAACAAATTTATATGTAGTACCTACATGCAATCAATAAATCCATTGAAAATAAAACATATGGCCAAATACCGGAATCTAAATTTATATCGCCAGATCTTAATAAAACAGCAGGAATGGTAACATTTATAAATATTGGAATTTGCTCTAGAATCATGTTAAGACGCAATATAAATGTTTGGAAAGGATTAGTAAATAGGTCAAAGGGCACTATTGTATCTATAAAATGGCTGGCTTTGAGGTGTCAACAATTAGAATCTGGAGAACTTCCAGTATCCATTGGAATAAAATTTGATGATATTGCTGATTCAGTTGAAATCAAATCTCTTACAACATCATACGATGGGCTTCACATATATGAAAAAATAGAATGAAAAATATTACCCATTATATTATGTTGGGCCATAATGGTACATAAACTGCAAGGTGTAGCGTTAAATACGGCAGTAGTAGATATGGGCTCTAAACTATTTGCAAAAGGTCAAGCCTACGTTGCCTCGAGTAGAATTAAATCTTTCGAAAGTTTAATAGGGTCTAATCTTCATGTTCCACACTTATTGAACAATCCTCACAATAAACACTCACTAGAAGAACTGTCGAGGTTACGCAATTTAAAATAATAGTGATTTCTTTTAGAAAAGATAACTTTGGTCATATATGTGTGAATAATATTAATTATATTTAATATAATAAAATTAAAAAACTCAAAAAATGGAAGAGTTGAAAAACAAATTAAAAGAAATGTTTGTGGTAAAGTATTTTAAATTATTACTATTATATTATAATTAGAAAATATTGTAATAACATCTAGCATAGTAGCTGGGGTTTTAAAACTTTATATAAAGTGAGGAGTTTTAATTATTATTCTGGCGGTTCAGCAGGCCGCTGTAAGCATAGCGGAACTGCAGTATGATTATTAAAATTTGTCAATCTGTGTTGAGTTAAATCCTTTCCATTTCATGTAGGGTTGAATTTTTTTGTTAGTATCATTATAATATAAACAATATCACTAGTTTCAATCTTGAAAATATTGAAACATAAAAAACATTGATCATATGTGTAAAATTATGTAATTGAAAACTCTTCCCTGCTTTAAATACAGATCTAATATAAAATATTTAACACGTTTTTTTTCAACGTTCAATAGGCTATTGAATTAATCACTGAAATTACCTGGCATAAATTTTTAAAGTTTGGAGAATAATTGAAATCCGTTGTGTTGAAAGAAAATTTAATAAAGGAATGAAAATATTTATTATCAATTTTCAATAGCACTTGTAATAATTTTGTTAAATTGATTTTTTTTTGTCACCATAATCAGCTTTGAGAGAATGAAAATTATGTCATAAATTATAAATTTAATAATATTTTTCATTTATAACGATAATAAATATAACGAAACTGTAAATGGAAAATATTATTACAATGTTGATTTATGGCTGGGACTTGTACTGCAGTTATGTACATGTTGCGAGTCCTGGGAATTAGAATAAAGTGTTCTAATTGCGAAAAACTACTTCAAACTTTTATTTTAAACTTTATAAAAAACAATTCAAATAATTAAATTTTTGAGAAAAAAAAATGAAACCGACTGTGTTTAGGAACATAAAACATAATAGAACTGAAATGTTGAAAACAAGTTTTCTAGGTTTTGTAATAGTAATTTTTTATAAAATTGATTTACAACTAACGCAGTTGCTGGCACAAATAGCTTTTGATATTAATATGAAGATCAATACTGGATCGAAATCAATAGGCAAGTAGAGAGTTTTCGACATATTATATAACTAATTTAAACATCTTTAACAATTGGTACCTCAATGTTTTAAATAGATGTAATAATGCTGTGTATTAGAATATTGTAAAATCTATGTTAAATTTACCACAGATTGCATCAGAGAAATATGTAATAAAATGAAATCTAATTGCTTCATTTACAAATTTTGCATATATACGTACATATATATGTATGTACGTATATATGTATATAACTTGAAAGATATTTGTGCCAGTGACTGCGTTAGTTGTAAATCCATTTTATAAAAAATTACTATTACACAATGTAGAAAACTTGTTTTCAACATTTTAGTTCTACTATGTTTTATGTTCCTAAACGCAGTCAGTTTCATTATTGTTTCAAAAATTTAATTATCATCAGATACTACAAGAGGAGAGACGCACGCGTGAAACTATTGCAAGGATAAATATCCGATGAAATGTGTTACCAGATTGTAGAAGGGTGTAAATTTTGGTATCAACACGATCATGGTCCTGCCCATACTTACCACACTGCATTGGAGTACTTTATAAACGAATTTCTCAAGTACTCGTAGCAAATTTCACACCCTTCCAAGGTCTGGCGCATTCCATCGGTTCACCTTTCGAGGTATCGGATGAAAATAGGCCGGATGATACTCCGACCGCGGATTTCAGCCCGATTATCGATAAACCTGGTCGGGTGTACCTACTGCGTTACCTTATTGGATGTAGTCGTCGATTTCACACCTAATATGTTGCCGACACCGCATTTTCCTGGCGCGTCGAATGACCATTCTGCGTCACAATTACGCGGAAGGGGGGCGGCGGGTCAATTTCAGACGCACCGAAATGTTATTTCCTTATTTCCTACAGTGCGTCGAAATGCGAATCGCACCACGTATAGGTAGAGCGTTACAGGCGCAGTTAAATGACTGCCAACAACGTACCTGCGGAGTATCATTCTTCTTCTGTTTTGCGAACTGCCGTCTCTCCTTGGCCATGTGTGAATTACGCATATGTCGAACCAAATAAAATTTCCAGGCAAACTTCTTTCCACAGTGGTGACATTCGAATGGTTTTTCATTCGTATGGATGCGGCTATGGCGTACCACGCTGCTGTGTCTGTTAAATTTTTTTTCACAAAATTCACACTGGAACGGCTTTTCACCGGTGTGAACCCTCATATGATCCACCATATTTTTCTTCAGGATGAACCTGGTCAGACAGATCTTGCATTTATGCGGCTTGTCGTTGGTATGGATTTTCTCATGCCGGACGCAGTTGCTGCGCAAGGTAAACTGCCTCTTGCAGAACTGGCAATTGTGTTTATCCATGCGCCAGTTCGCGATTACCACCCACACAACGGTTAGCCTATAAACAGTAACAAACGGCCGACATTAATCATCCAAGTACCTACATCAATATGGAAATTTCAAAGGGCCGCGAAAACGAAGAATTCTCTTCGGCCGGGAAAAGAAAACGAAACGAAATTAAATGGGCTTACAAACTGAAAATGAATTTTCAAAAGATAAGCTTTCGTTTATTTTATTTTTGTTATTTTTGGCCTTAGCTCGGTGCGAAATAAATATTATCTCGTTGCGGAAGATTGGCTGCAGTATGGGCATATTTTAAAATGGCAGCCGACAACAGCGAGTAGAATAAAAGCTTATAACGAAGTGAAGTGGAGTGGATGTAATAAATCAACAATTTATTTTATTACTTTCGCGCCGTCTGTGGTCTGAATCAACTCTTTCTCAAGATGATAAACGCGTAACGCAGGGGCACATTCAGAAAAGTTACCGGGGAGGGAGAAGCGTAATCCGATGCCTTCAGAAAGGTAATTTTGTTCTCGGGAGAGTAATTTCTGTTCAGAAATGTCTTTTTTTTTTTACTGCGCAGAGTAATTTTTCTCTCAAACTCTGGGGCGTGTTCAAAAAGGTTAACAAAGAAGGTAAAAGTTGCATACCATGTAACCTGACATTTACCCTACTCCGTAAACACCATCTGAACGAGTTGAGGAGATCTCATTTTAGTACAACAAATTACACGACGTTACCAAGGGGAATTATTTTTCCTGTCTCCAGAGTTGGGGAAAACAATAATTACTCTCCCCGGTAAAAAAAAAAATACGTTTTTGAACAGTTTACTCGGGAAAAAGTTACTCTCCAGAGTACAAAATTACCTTTCTGAATGCATCGAGTAACACTTTTCCCTGCCCAGTAACCTTTCTGAATGCCCCCCCCCTGGAGGCAGGGAAAATAATTCCCGTGGTAACTTCATATAATTCGTTGTACTAAAATTAAATCTCCTCATGCTCATTCAGATTGTTTTTACCGAGTAGGGTAAATGTGAAATCAAGAGATGTGGAACTTTTAGCTTCCTTGGTAACATTTCTGAACACCACCTATAGTAGTTAGGTACACATACACGTGCCTATACAAAAGACATAGTTATGTAGGTACAAAAGTATATCTTCGTATTAAAAAACAGAGAATATAAATGCTTGGAATACGATGATAGCATACAACCAATGATCGGACGGCCACAGGGACTTTGAGAAAGGTTTGTTTTTTGAGCGAGGTGGGGAAAAACAACTTGCTGACTGAAATTTTTGAAATTGCCACCTCTATATAGAAAAAATTAGCGCAACAAGCCTCGCTAGAAAAAGTAGGTTTTTGATAAAAAATAATTGTAAATTATGATTGTCACATTAATTGTCTATAAGTTCATATGACGTTGAAATGTATGTTATGATTGTATGAAATTTGTTAGCTCCTGATGAAATATTAGACAATGTGAAATTTAAAAGCATTATTTCTCGAAACTAAAAATTATTAAAGATAATAAAGTATGATAAATAATCATAAAATTTAAAATAAAATCAAATAAATATAATAGTTATAAAATTTAAAAAAAGAAAACATGAACAATTCGGTAATTTTTGTAAAACAAAAAGTTCATGCAAATTATTTAAAAAAAAAAAAAACTCCAATTTCTTAATGCTTCACTAGAAAACCCAGTTTACAGATGAGATGTAGATGGAGATGGAGATAGAGAGTGAGATAGAGAGAGAGAGAGTTTTCCTTAAAAAATTGCAAAATAATATTGATAGTAATTCACATTTAAATCGATATTAATCGATTTCTATATCATGGGGATCGATATTTACAGAGGCTGAGGAAGACATATTCGATGTAATTAAACGAAATAATAAAGATATGTACAAAGTTACATCTCAGAAGTGTGTAATTGCAGCAAAGAAAATAAGTAATGTACAAAGATTTAGAAATTGTTTAGAAACGAATGTATTCGGACAAATGAGTAGCAGCACAAATATAAACTTGGCTGCAAGTATGAATGTATAAAAATGTTTGTATGATTAAAGTCAAGTGTTTGTAGGAGTGTGGGGGAAGGAGGATTGGTGGTCCCAACAGCCTACTACAATCCTTTGAACCAATCACAACTGTAAGAGATTTAAACAAAGGTAAACAAATTTTACAATACATATAGGTGTTGAATGAGATGGTAACATAGTAGCGACGTAAATAATTAATCAGAAGTAAATTAACGTTCGAATAAAAATTGATATGAGGTTAAAATGAATAAAAAAAATAAAAAAAATATTAAAAGTTTATGTAGGTTTTGTTTGTTTAGGAAATTGAATCTGGTACCTATATATTTGCCAGCTTAAAGCAGTTAACCTAATCACACAGCCATTCTACAGAATATCACTGAAGAATGTATTTCATATAGGACACGGTATGGCAGTACTCACAGTTTACATAAAACAGTATTTCAAGTTATTAAGAAAAATTGGTAAACTGAAATGATGGTAAGTACATAAATTATTAACATTATTAATTACATAAATATTGAATAATTATTTATATATGTTTCAGGTCAAGTACAAAATATGAAGAAACAAGATCTATGAATGTGGAGAATCGGTTACATTCAGGTAAATAGAATTATATAAGGATCTATAGAAAATAAATTAAATGTTAATGTGTGAATTTATTGTTTCAGATGTGGATCAAGTTTTGGATTTGATGGAAGTGACTAAGGATCAACAAATGGAGATTCAAGGAATTGATTTGTTAGGAGAATGTGCTGTCTACTGGATAAAGCTTCGGTAAGTAGATCAGCTAATTGATCTTTTGTTGTTATTTGTTCAAATTTGAAAACTTATCCTTATGTGCTTGGGCTAATCCGTAGCACTTACTCATTAGAGCTCTCAGTCATTTTTGGGCTCTTCCAGAAATTACATGGATAATAGAAATGTTATCTTTGAAGATCCTGAAGACCCTGACTAGGATATGGACTTGGAAAAATTCACGATTAAGAAGCTATCCAACTTCAATGTCCTCAAAAGCATTGCATAAAGCAATCGATTCAGCAGCTGTAGAAGATGATGCATGTATGTTTTGGTGATGAACACCCCAGTTTTCTAAATCACTATACATCTTGGTCAGATATCTGGTTATCGACTAGCCTTTTTCTAATTTATCCATGTTTATAGGTTCATCGGCAATATTGGGCGTGTAGGAGGTGTCAACACAGGTGGAAATACCATCAGAATTTGAATGATAAACGAGAGCAATGTCAATAGTTGATTTTAAATACTTGATGATTCGTCGTATGTGATTTTCCTGAATGGAATCCAAGCAGTTCTGCAAATGAGAAAGGTAATTCACAAGAAATGCAATGTTTGGCCTAGTGCCTCTACAGATGTACAAAAGTACATCTATCATGGATCTATAATCTGTCATCTATGCCATTAGTTTTGCTCAATTTCAAGCCTGTCTCCATAGGTGTTTTCAAGGGGTTGGAATCAGAGTTGGTATTTCTGAAGAATCTTCTTGATTTGTTGTTTCTGTGTGAGCTTGATTATCTGTGATTCTCCATTCCTATCTATTTCAAAACCTAAAAAAGGAGTTGGGTTGTAAATCACTTTCATCGTAAAATGAGTTTCAAAGTGATCAGTTTATTCCTGAATCCACTCGGGATGGTTCGTTGCAAAGAGTATGTCATCCATGTAAATCATCATAAATGCTATCCCATCTGAATCATCTTTACATGTGTGTACACATCTGTCAACTTTAGATTTTGTAAAATTGGAATTTGAAAGGTGAGAATCTAGTAACTCAATTTAATTGTTACTTGATGTTTTAAAACAATAAATAGATTCTTCTAATTTTAATAATTTTGATTTTTTGACATTGCATCCTAATAGGATGTTAAGATAGATGTTGTTCAAAATTTTAGAATTTAGATAAGCAGTCTTAACATTGTATTGCACTAACTGCAAATTCAGCATAATTGTGAAAGAAAAAAGCCAACGAATCAACCATAACTGAATTACTGGTACATATGTTTTGGTCATAAGTGTATTCAGATCTTTCCATAAAACCTTTGGCTACCAATCTTGCTTTCAAGCACATTACACCATTTTCATTGGCCTTTACTGTAAAAATCCAATGTGCGTCAATTAGTTTGATGTTACAAGATCAGTCCACAACTCTCCAGACTTTTGAATCAAACATAGATTGGAACTCATCATTTACAGCCTTAAGCCACTCATCCTTATACAAAAAAAAATCCAGCAATTATACATGATACAAGAGGAATAGAATAAATTCTATTGGAAAGGTATTTGCATCATCGATAATTTCAAAAAAAATTAGTTCAAAATTAATTAATTTCAAGTATTTTTTGTAATAGATCTTCAAATTTTTTTGTTTTCAAGTGCCTTCTTCATTATGTCTGCTAACTGGTTAAAAGTTCCAATATATGATAAATCTATTAGTTTTTCATTTATGGCACCTAATAAATCGTAACATTTTATCATGAGGTGTCGGACTCTTTTTTGATTCCCACCTACTACTATTCTTATATCTGAAATATTATCCTCAAATACTTGTACAGGACTAAATAAATTGTTGAATATATTTGCCAACATCCAGGTGACTTTTATATAATTTAATGCATCATGTAATACTATTATTTCTGCAGCAGTGAATGAAGATGCCATAGTATTTTGACAATGTACTCCCCAATTAATTAAGTCTCCATTTATGTAAATTAAACAGTCCATAATACAGTGTCCTTTTTCCAAATCGTTTACATATATAGGTTCTTCATCTATTCCCAATACATAAGATGCATCTATGTAGGTTTTGGCATTACTTTTGTTACTTTTAAAAACTAATTTATAATTAATTGTGGCTTTGAGGTAGCTACGTATTCCATTAACATAATTTTTTGTCATGTTATCTGAACAATTTTGTAATCTTGATAAATAATTCACAGGATATGCTATATTGGGTCTAGTAAGGCGAGAAATATACAATAACACCCCAATCATTCCTCTAAATTCTTGATCATCTATTACATTTTTTGGCTTATTTATTCTTGGTGCTTGATCTAAATTCTATTTTTTAAATTGTTTTTAGATTTCTATTTTTTGTGATAGTTTTATTATGTTATTTTTTTATCTCTATCTTTTTCAAAACCCATAAAAAATTTTGGTTCATATTTTATTTTCATGTCAAATTTATTTTGGAAGTTTTAATTGAATTCATTTATCTAATTTTGGTTATTTGTTGCTAATAACATGTCCTCAATATACATATATTATTAAATAAGCCATATTTCCATTATCATCCTTTTTTTCAAATACACATCTATCAAATTTCATTTATTTATATCTTATTTTGCTTAATTGTTGATTTAATAATTCAAACCAGTTCCTGGAAGATGTTTTTAATCTGTAGATAGATTTCATTAACTATAAACAATTTCTATTTTCCTCTTCGTATCCTTTTGGAGTTTTAAAAAAAATAGATGTTTTTAGATCGGAATTACAAAAAGCTGTTTTTACATCATATGGAAATTATTTTAATTGATATCTATTTGTTATTGAAATAAGCTATCTTATTATCCAATATTGGACCACTGGGGCATATGTTTCCTGAATATTATAGTTAGTTTTGTCCTTGAAACCTCTTGCTACAAGATGTGCCTCAGGTATATATTTACCATCTTGGTCCTGTTTGGTGGTAAAAACCCATTTTGTATCCATTATGTTCATATCCTTTGTTTTAGGGACAATTTTCCAAACTTTTAATTTTGAAAGGGAAGGAAATTTGTCTTTTCTGGCATTTAACCATGCATCTTTAACTATTTTCAATATCTTAAATTTTTCAGGTACATTTTCTTCTAAAAGGTAATAGTTTTTATTTTCTATTATGGCACAAGCTATAGAGTTAACATTTTTATTTTCTTCCTCTATTTTAAATTGTATATTTTCAGCTTCATTGAAGCAAATGTCACAGGCAATGAATGATTTATTTACTATTGGTTTCTTAAGGCAATAACACGTAGTGGTATATCCAATTATTTTGTTTTTTTCTAATCTTTCCATTAGTTTGGGATCTTTTCTTTTTAATCCTTTCTTTTTAGCTTTTATGGGCTTTTGATTTCTTACATCCACTAGTATGTGTCTGAGTGCCAATGAACCAAAAATTCTTAAATTTGATAAATCTGGTTTCTTATCAAACAACATTTAGTACGAAGTTTTTAAATCTTTATTTGATCTACTCGTTGACCTATTCACCAGATAAGATGCAATACTGATTGCATAGTTCCAAAATGTAATGTCTAAGTCTGAATAAAGTAGTATGCATCTTAAATGTTCAATTAAGGTTTTATTTTTTCTCTCAGCAACTGCATTTAACTCTGGCAAATAGGCTACCACAGGTTCCAACAATATCCCATCTTCCTAACAATAATTTTTGACTTTATTATCTAAATATTCTTTTCATTGTCATATCTGAAAATTGATATCAGATTTTCTGGAAATTTATTTTTTGTAAGTAGGTGATATTTTTCAAATTCTATAAATATCTGGGCTTTTTTTTGTATAGAAGTTACAACAACATAATTAGAAAAGTGATCAATGAAGGTTATAATATACCTATCATCATAAATTGATGGTGTCAGAGGACCTATTATGTCTAATGACACAATTTCTTGACGTTCATCGGGTTTTAACCTAGTTCCATTATGTCCCAATCTTATAGATTTAGATGTGATACTTATTTCACAATCAATAAAATCATTTTCATTAAAATTTAACTGTTCAGGTGCTCCGATTGATCTTTTTATTAAATTCTTTCAAGTATTTTGATCATAAATGACCCAATCTTTGATGCATGGGTAGAATATCTTGTCATGAAAATATATTTTCACCAAAAGGTAATCTACAGATTTTGAGTATTCAACCACTTCATATGTAGACATACATACAAGTAAGCCAAAACCGGGGCAAACTTAGGTAATTTCAGAGTCTGTTCAGACTGTTTCTAGACTGGCTTATTTAAACACACACCAACACACATACGTAGTGATTACGTATGTTTGTGTGAATGGCCCGGTCTATCATTTTGTGTAGTGATAAGAAATGATGAGCCAGTTTGTGTATGGAATTGTGACATCATTGTATTATTGAGATTGGTCACAGTTTGGTACTTGTACATTACTTGCATGTATGTGCAAGTAATAACAATCAAATGTAATTTACGTGTTTTTATTTTACATCATAGAGACAAATATTTGCCAGCCCTGCAGCAGCAACTGTTTTCACTGGGTCCAAACCCCTTACCTCATACAAGATGAGTCCCCACAGCTACTCCCCCACTTTTTGGGCCACAAAAATGATGAAACTTACGCAGGACTGGGGTACTTATATGAGTTTCTAGTGCCAATTCTGATCAGCCTCACATTTGGCTAGCGTGCTACCAACTGCAGACCCAACACATTTGTACAACTGTTTGCATGTGTGGTGGCTACCACACTACGCCAGCTGGCTATACACAATTCTCCCTTGTTCACCATTACTTGGCACCGTGACCGAGGGAATACAGTGCTGACTTTTGGTGGTAGTGGCGAAGGAGGTTTTAGGTGTTCAGTTGGTATGGGTGTTCGAATCCCCATGCTGCTTGAACACCTAAAGCATACATTCATGTGGGCCTGGTAATTGGTGCAGCTGATTTCTTCCCTATGTCATACCAGTCAGTACCTATTTAATGGGAGCATAGGAGTGGAAATGGGAGTGTGGGGGTATAGCAGTTTTAAACTCCAGTTTCCTCAGCATAGAGGAATTTGAGTTCCCTTGTAATGAGTGGACCAGAGCTTGGATCAGTGGAGCCCTTTCACTAATGAAGATGAACTTCATAGGTTCTAGAGTCACCCAGGGGTGACTCTGGCTTTGGAGTTAACAAAGTTGGGATCTTCCTTTTGGGTGACCTAGGAGGCAAAATGAGGGGTGGAAGTGAAGCCGACATATGCTCCTGGATTTTGTGTACAGGAGGTCTCATGTCCAATAACAGTTCATCTTCAATTTGAGCCAACTCTTGGTTATGATTGAGAAGTTACTGCGCTTTTAATTTCTCAGCTGCTTCTTGTTCATTTACAGTGTTGTTTGTTTCAAGAAGTTTGTTTAATGGTAACAAAATTTCAAGAGAAAAAGGAAGATGGAAAATTATAAAATATAATGCAAAGAAAAACTTATACCAAGCAGTTCTAAGTCAAGCGACAGTAGAACAGCGGTTGATTTTTATTGCTAGATTTTAGATCAATCCCAGTGTCGAAAGGTCATTTTATCTGAGTTTTTTCTTTCATGGAGGGGATGGCGCTTAAAATTCTCTGCCGTTTGAAAGTTTTCCGATCAGTTTAAGCAAAGTTGTGTCTGGAACAAAATCTGAAGTTTTTTGAGAATTTCAGATCACAAAGATTTACCTTTTATATGATGTCACGATTTTTATAGGTGTAGAAATTATCTTTGTTGTGACAACAGAAACACATTGTGATGTTTGTGTTCCATATCGCACGTGGGTTTGTTTATTTGTGTATTTTTCTTTTTGTTCATATTCCAATGTTTGCTTATCTCCAGAGTTTCTTTTGTCCCACAGGATTCCAATTTTTGTCGTTTATTCTTTAGCGTGTTTAAATTTTACACAGGATATTTACTTTTTCATGAGTAAATTTTAATTCCTCCACGTTAATCACGCAAACCTGCAATTAGAATGCAGATTTTCTGATTTTCTACTACCTAAGGGCCTATCTCTTT
Source organism: Ericerus pela (assembly GCA_011428145.1). Lineage (NCBI taxonomy): Eukaryota > Metazoa > Arthropoda > Insecta > Hemiptera > Coccidae > Ericerus > Ericerus pela. The sequence continues at coordinate 139,728 of WOFM01000215.1, read as the reverse complement.
TTCTAGGGCATAATGGGACTGCTGGATCATATATTTTTGTTGTAACATTGTTCAAAAATTTTACCAACATTTTTATTTTTTCTGTGTTTAGTGTTTGTGAATTGGTTGTTTAACTTTTTTTGACTGACTCTTTTATATTTGTTATTTTTGAATCTGTCTGTGTATCTTGGCGTGTTTTCCTTCCATTTTCACTACTCTCTTATTGTCATTAACAAAAAATGAGGACTTCAATCTGTCGATTGAAACAGATCTTGTTTCACCTGCTATGAGTATCACAAAGTTTTTGTTTTCACATGATACTACTTTGTAAGGACTGGCATATTGTTTTTCCAGCGCAGACCTAATATTTTTGTCTCTAACAAATACATGTGATGTATTGGCAAAATGTTTTGAGATGTAACTCTTGGGATGGCCATGATGATGAACTGCCTGTTTTCAAAAATTGTTGGCATAATTTCTTATATTTTGTACCATGATCTCAGAGCTAACTTCTGTCAATTCTGTGAAGAAGTCCCCTGGTAAGCGTAGCTCTTTGCCAAATGCTAGTTGCACTGCAGAATAACCTGTATCTGTTTGTAGAGCAGATCAGAGAGCTAAGAGCATGGTGGGAAGTATCTCAACCAATCTCTTGGTATTGTGAGCCATAATTAGGGCTCTGAGTGCTCTGCCCTCTCTCTATTTTGCCATTGGCTTGAGTATGATAAGCTGTGGTGTGCTTGTGTTCTACACCATGCTTTTTAGACAACTCTTGAAAGAGCAAGCTCTCAAATTGGTGACCTTGGTCCATAACTGTGGTTTTCAGTATGCCATACCTTCAATCCAGGTATCATATAACATGCCAGGTACAGTTGGATGTGTCATCTTGTAGAGAGGGATTTCTTCTGGCCATCAAGATGCCTTGTCTATTATTGTTAACGGGTATCTGTGTTCTTTTGCTGGTAGCAATGGGCCAACCAAGTCCATATGTACAGTTTTGAACCATGCTATTTGTTTGAAGAATTTGGGAGGCAAGCTAGTGTGTCTTCCTACTTTGGACTCTTCACAGCTTCGGCAACAACGAGCCCATTTAATGCAGTTTGACTTCATTTGGGGCCAAACAAATCTTACCAAGATTAAATTAGTACTGTGTAACTCATATTTTTATATATTTTTAAATATGAAGAAAATATTTGTCTACACGTTTTCGAATACCAAAAATAAAGGTATTCATCAATAATAAAACATCCTATAACTCTTTGTAAACAACCACTAAATTACCCGTATTTGATTTTATGAATATAGATATAATGTCTGTATATTAATGACCTAATTGTGCCTCTCCCTCGAGTATATCTTGAGTCAGCACAACCCTATAATAACAACACCCTACCTCACTTAGCCTATTCCACATGTACACTTACATACCCCAAACAAGTATATAAACCCTCGATTCGAAGGAATCTTTACATTCAGTACCTAGAGCCTCTCTTATAGAGCTACTAGTTTATAGACAGTCTTGTCTAAAGGGTTGTAATCCCATATGTTAAATCTATTATATAATTAACATATTGTTTGATGTACTGTTGTTGTACAATTTATTATTTTATTAAAGCTCTGTTTAATAGGATTACACTAACTTACATCAGCCTACACCAGTAGGGATATTCCACAAATATTCAAGTAAAACTTGGCGTAAAGTCATATAACATTCTGAAATTTGTGAAATCGCCCTCTTGGTGTAAGTTGGTGTAGTCCTATCAAACAGAGCTTAAAAGTGTTAATTCAAACTTGTGTTTTAAATATTATTGAGTCCCTCAGATACGTTAAGGTCCACAATAGTTGTGGATGATAAATTGAATAGTTAAATTATTATAGACGTATATTAATGCTTGTCCAGTGTTAAATATCTCGTGTATGGTGTAACACTCAAAGTGGTTCTAATTAGGTACATTACCACCTCTTTTGGCCATTACACACTGCACTTTGATCCTGCATGTGACAAGTTGTATACACTGTTGAAAACCAATTTGCAATATTTTTTTTGTAGAAAGACTCTATTCTTACCTGTACTGACATTACATGTTAATAGAACAATAGTACCAAAAATTTTTTGCTGTCACAATTTTAGTGAAGTATTATTGTATGATAAAAACTCTTGCAATTCTACATATGTAAGCTGTTCTTTACCTATTTCAGTGTAAGGTATTTGGACACGGGCCAAGATACCTTTGATTCTACTTAGAGCATTAGCTGGAGTGTCAAGTTCTCCAATTATATATTGAATGTCCATAGTCAATTGACCAATATAGTCTAATTGTTATGCTCTTTTTGGTGATGCCAGCTCTGCTTTTTGCGTGAAAGCATGTATTAGTGGTTTATAGTCTGTATACACAGTAAAACATCTACCCTCTAGTTGATGCCCAAAATGTTTCAGCGCAGCAAAAATTCCAAGCAATTCCCAATCATACGTGCTACAGTTCTTTTCTGTTTTTGAGAGCTTCCTCGAGAAGAAAGCTAGCAGTAGTTTTTTATTGTCATTATCAAGTTAGTACAGAGTTGCACCAATAGCAAAGTCCAAGGGATCTGTATCTACATATAACTGCAGACTTTCATCTGGATGAGATAATAATATTTGCATTTGCCAGTATTTCTTTGATTTTCTCAAAGGCCTGTTTGACTTCTTCATTCCAATCGAGTGGACTTCTATCTTTCTTTTTATTTGTTTTTGTCAATGTAAACAGCTTACTCTTTTTGGCAGCATCATTTTTCATGCAACATCAAAAGAAATTCACCATCCCCAAAAAACGTCTGAGTTCAGCAACATTTGAGGGCTTTGGGAAATTTCAATATTGGTTCGACTTTGATCTTCAAGGTGTAAATGTCTTTGGTTGAGACTTTGTAGCTGATAAAGTCAATTTCAGTTTATTTGTATAAACTTCTACCTACATTGATGGTAAGGCCAAAAGTGTGTATACACTGTATAACAGCTCTTATATTCTTCTCGTACTCCTGCTCACTACCTTCTGAGCAAATACAAATAACATCCAAGTATACATAAGCAAACAGTAGTTCCCAAAACAGTCCATTAATGTCTGTTTGGAAAATTTGTGCTGAGTTGTGAAATCCAAATGGCATTCGAAGGTATTCGAATAAACCAAAGGGAGTTATAACCACTGTCTTTGGTATGTCCTGTTCAGCCATAGGAATTTGGTGGAATGCCCAGGATGTCTATTTTTGTGAACATTGTTTTACCTCGAATGTTTGCATTAAAGTCTGTGATATTTGAGACAGGATTATGGTTGAGAACTGTTTTGGCATTTAAGGCCCAGTAGTCACCAACAATTTGCATCTCTCCACTTGCTTTTTTAGTCATATGGAATGAGGAGCTCCATTAGCTTTATGAGCGGCAACATATGCCTTCCCTAATAATGTGGTCATGGTACTCCCATGCTGCTTTGAGTTTGTTGGGTAATAGCCTTCTAGCTCTAGCATGGCAAGGCGGTCTTTTTTTTCAGTATAATGAACTGTCATGTCTATAGGTTGGATGGCTTCAAATTGATGCTTGGGTGACTCCAGGATAGTCAGACAGAATCCATAAGAACTATTTGTCAACTTTAGTACAGCTGGATATATTTGTTTTCCTATCCACACGAAGTTTTATTTCACTATTGATAAATTTGCATTTTTAAGGTTAATGATCAAGCTGAAATGTGCAAGTAAGTCTGCACCTGGAATAGGGTTTGGAACATCAGCAACAGCGAAGGACCATGTCATGTCTTTTCTAAGTCTAATATTGACCTTGCTAGTCTCAAGTCTGAAAGCTGAAAGGAGGTTTTGATCATTCACAGTATGGAGGTAATATTTCAGAGAATGTACTTCTTGATTTTTATTTATTGGCAATATACTCGGGTCTGCACCCAAGTCTATTAAGTACCATCTCCTGTTCATCCTGTCCTTTAAGAAGAGACGGCATGAGTATTTTTCCAAGGGGTCTTCAGCCACATACATGACCCCTCATTCTAGTTTGATGCCTCCTTCTTAAAGGATTTGCCCCACCATTTGCAATGATTGTTACATTTGGTAGCTTCTGCAACAAACCAGTTGTGGAAGAAGCAAGTCCCTTCATCCTAGTTTTAAGACTGGATGCTGGGAGAGCATTCTGACCCCTTTCTTGGTTACTAGGTTTTTGGTCTTTGTACCATGACTGTCTGTTGTTATTACTGCTGCTTCTAGATTTTGACCTTTGGTGCCAGATGCCATTGCGTTTGTTTGAGTTTTGACTTTTCTATTGTCTGCTGAGCTATCTAGGCTTTAATCTGAGCGATCTCCTCAGTCTCTGCAGATACTGCACTAACAGTTACGTATTCTAGTGCATTGTTTGCACTTTTTGCAAGAAAATCTAAGTTGGTGGAAGTGTTGATTGTGGTAGATCCTACAGCTGCCAGACACTGCACAACACTTTGTGGTAGTTTCTTGTAGAACTGGTTTCCTATTACAGAAGGGGCTACAATGTTGTAGGCTTTCTTCCTCAGTTTAGCTATAAAAATTTGAGGGTTTTTTGTCCCTGATTTTCATACCACCCATGACATCATCTATAGTTTGATTTTTTGTCTCTTCAAACACATATTTGATTCTTCTGAAGAACCAGGCATAATTGTCCTCTTCTGTCAAAGGGCACTCCATGATATCTGGAATGTGGGGAGTAGGTTCTGTTGAATGTCTTTGGTTTTGAACCTGCCTTCCAAGATAGTTAACCATAATTCTACCTCATTAGGCAAAAATTTTGGAATCTCTATCCTTCGTCTAAATAAACCAACCTTCTTCCTCCAGGTCTACTGCCTTTTTCCTCCTTTGTAATATTTATTTAAGAAGGGGGTGTAAATTTCCACTTCAACAGACTCTACTTCGACAACCAATGGTTTCTAGTCTGCATAAAGTTTTTATATTTGCCGAGCAAGTGAGAATCTTGCCACCACACTGCACCAATTTTTGATATAGCACACCACACCTCTAGACCCCCACAACATGGAAAAAATATCTAGTCAGGGCTACCACTGTAAAATACCTTGTTGTGAAAACATATTCTCACCAGAAAGTAATCTACAAATTTTGCATGTTTAATCACTTCATATGTAAACATATGGGTAGGCCAAAACATCGGCAAACACCGGCGATTTTAGAGCCAGTTCAGATGGTTTATATACGTGCTTCTTTACACATACACCAACACATGTACATAGTGATTGTGTATGTTCATGTGAATGGCCTGGTGCATCACTTCTTATAGTGATAAGAAATGGTGGGCTGGTTTGTGTATGGAATTGTGACATTATTGTATTGTTGAGATTGTTCATGGTTTGGTACTCTTACATTACTTGCATATATGTGCAAGTAACTACGATCAAACGTAATTTACCTGTTTTTGTTTTACATCACAGAGACAAATATTTGCCAGCCTTGAGGTGGCAACTGTTGTCTAGTAGTCCAAGACCCTTTACCTCATACGAGTTGAGTCCTCACACCAGGTATTTTTATTATGGATTTCTGATTTTTGTTCATTTTGATATATATCAACTAGACTTAATTCTATTTTTTCTACATCTGGAACTGGTTCATAATTCAACAATTCACAATTAAATACTTCAGCATTATTTTCTTTATTATTTACAGTATTTTCATTTAATTTAACATTTTGATAACTAACATTAACTTCCTGGTTACTATATTCCTTATTTTCTTCCTAAATGTCTATTTCTACTTCAAAATCATCCCATTCTTTTTTATATTTTTTGATACACATATTATTTTTCCCTTTGGTTACTGTTTTCTGTTTCATCTTTATATTCTTTTACTAATTCGTAGTCTATGACATATACTTCATCTACTTTTCCAGCTGGGGCTATTATTTTCCTATTTTATTTCAAATAAATATTTATATAATTACTCGTTTGTTTTAAGTTCAAAATATCTTTTTCTGTGACTTTAAATCTTGATAAAAGGTCCATTTCTAGGTCTGATACATAATGTACATACTCTAATTTCACAAGTATTTTTTTACCATATAAATTTTTAACTCTAATTACCATTATTTTTATATGGGTTGCCAATATATACGTATTTTTTAATGTAATACATAATTTTATTGGTTGGTCTAATTTGAAGTATTCAATCAATTTGTGTAAAGAAGAAACAATATGGACAGTTGCTCCACCATCTAACATGATTTTTTAAGTAATGTCCCCTCCGTATTTATTCTCATATTGATTTTTTTTTACCATCATTGCTAAATGGATACAATCATTTTTGTTTTCATTATAATTTTCATTCATATTACTGTTCATACCATTATTGACATGATTATTCTCATTTTGTTTATTATTACCAATGTTTTGATTATTATTCGATTGGTTTTGAATATTATTTGGATTTTGAGTTATTATATAAGTAATTTTGATTGTAATTTTGGTTTTGTGACGTTGAATTACTTAACGGTTTAACATATCCTAATTTGCCACAGTTATAACATTGGACCCTGTCATTTCTGTGAAAATTTTTTTTATTATCAAAATTTCTATTCTATTGCTGTTGTATATTTTCATTTGGGTTATATGTTTTAACATTTCCGCTATTATTATTCCTATAATTATCCCCAAAATTATTACTATTATAGTTTCTTGGATATCTGAAGTTTTGACCAAGGTTTTGAAATTGTCTTATTTGTACATTTTTTTCTTCAAAAATGTTATTTGATTTTTCTATGAGCATTAATTTATAGTTTTTCAATTGTTTTTTATCTTATGTGAATCGTATTATATGCTACGATTGTTACATCAAAATCATCAGTGAGTACCATCATTAATTGTTGTATTTCTTCTATTAGGGTTAATTGGTACCCTTGATCTCTTAATGGTCTTGGAAGTTTATTAAACATTTCAATAAATAATTTCATATTACCCCCAATTTGAATTTTAATGATTAAAACCTATTTTTTGCATTAAGAAAACTTGTGGTGCATCTTCTAAATTTGTCATCAAGTTTATCCAAAATGTCATTTACTGTTTTACATTTTCTTAAACTATCTATCAAATATGGTTCTAATTTTCCAAAAATGTATATCTTTCCTCTTTCTTGTGAAACAAAATATTTTCTATGTCCATTCACATTTCTATTTGTCGATAACCATGTTTGTAAATCAGCCTCTAAAAGTTCATATTCCTTTTCCAAATCTTTTATTACCTCATATGAACCTTCTGCATTTAATCCTGTTATTATGGAAGCACTCCATGTTTCACAATTTGTGTTTTCTCCTAATTTGCAAAATTTAATTGTCATTTTCAAAATTTCAATAATGATTAATCATTTCTATTTAAATGATGAACACTAGTAACTCAGGTATGTCAATTAATCCTAATGCTTAAATTATAATGAAATTATCACAACAACCCTATTCCTAAATATTTCTAATAAAATAATGATGACAAAATATGTAATCCTGACTAGATGGTGACTTTTTACAAAGATCTAGGACAATTTAAGACAATAAAAATATAAACTGGATCTTGATGCCACATATACGAGAATACTCAAAAATGTTCAATGAATGTAGACTAGAAAGACTTAATGAATTTATGGAAAAATGTTACTTTTAAATATCGCCAGCATTGTTGATCGATGACATGTTGAACTTGAGACAAACTATGCATGCTAATTCTGAGTTAAAATTTTGATGTTGGCCATAAACACATTGCTGTTTCTGCTATGGAATCTATAAAACAAAGATACACAAAAAAAATTCCAAATTGAAAAGTTACATAAAATGTTTTATTGCGATGTAGTTTGTTAATGTCCTCCTTGTTCCAGTGCAAGCCTCCTATCTCATTGTCCAAATTCTGCCATGTTGACCATAGTCCTTTCTTAGGTTTTTGAAAATTATTAAATGCCAGAAGATCTTAATTGAGTCAATGGATTTCCTATACCATAACTATTTTTGTTATTTCAATCTTCAATCATATTTTGATCATGTTAGGTATTTACTGTGTTATTTTCATTATTATTAGTTTTTATCTGGATATTCTCTTCATTTGCTTGTTCATCCATCTCTTCTTCTTCAATTATTTCTTCTTTGACCTCAAATTCATTCCATTTGTTTTGTGATATTATTCCAGGCATACATGCAAGACCTTGATACTCTGTATTTTCTTCATTATTATTATTATTTATTGTACCAGAGTATTCTTCCTGTACTGTTTTGTAATTTACCATATTATACATCATTTATTTTGGGGACAGGAAAAATTATTTCATTTGTTTCATGAACGTATATATTTGACTCGAATAGGTTTGATATATATCTATGCTTTATTAGAAATTATACAAATTCCTAAAAGAATATCTATATTAAGAGACGGTACTTAATGTACAATAGCCAGTTTTATTACTTGTTGTTTTCCATTATTATATTCAACCCTAATAAACATGTCAAAAACATGCGTTGCTACAAGGAGAATATCTTGGATCACACACTTTAATTTAAGGGGTCTCTAACATAATTGGATGTCAACACGTTTACTAAATTCCTATCTTGTTTATAGAGATCAGTGTAAGGATCATTTGTTTGTTTATATCTAAGCATCATTGTCCATTGGACATTTTCTTCTTTATTTTTTCTATTATTATTATTATTATTATTATTATTATTATTATTTTGGTTACTGTAACTTCTTCTATTTTGGGTAGGTCTGTTTGAAAAGTTTGTGTTTGGTTTTTTAATTTCTTTGTTTGAGGGGCAAAATGTTGCCATGTGTCCCTTACCTCTGCATATGTAGCAAGTGATATTATTTAGGTTGGTTTAGTGTTTTTTATTTTCATATTGATTATTATTTTCTTTCTTATTTTTTTTTTGATTGGAATATTTATGTTTGGATTATTATTATTATAATTTCCCTGATTTTGGGGATAGTTATTAAATCTTATATTATAGTTTCCACCATTTTGGAGTTTATTGTATCTATTTTTATCCTTGTTGCGCTGCCTATAATTCATATTTGACCTTTTTTTTTTTATCAAAGACTATCACCTATAAGCATTGCATGCAAAGTTTCTATAGTTTTTTGCTCTAGTGGTAGAGTACCAAATTCTAATCTAGTTAGATCATGATCCATGTTTAGTGAGATTAGCAGCTGTTCTATTTCTTCTTGTTTTTCTAATGTTTTGCCATAATCTCTAATTCTTTGAGCCAATCTCGAGAACAGATCCAGAAATTTTCTCATGTTACCATTATTAATAAATTTTAGGTTTTGGAAGTGTTTTTTAGCATTTATGTATGTAATTTGCATACAACTTTTATATCATTCATCTAATAGTTTTATTATTTGGTTTACTGTTCTTAATTCTTTAACTTTTTTCATTATTTCATTGTGTAAACCTTGAAAAATTAAGGCTTTTCCTTTTTCCTGACTACAAAAATATAACATTCATATCTCAGCCTGAGCTACTAAGTAGCATTTAGAAAATTGTTTAAGTGAAGAGACCTGCTACATATAAACGATTGTTTTCCATACATCATAGTTGCGGCCATCGATTACCTTTTTATTTTCAAATTGAGACATTTCTATTGATATATATTAATAGACTTTTCTAATGATGGCCAAAAGGCCTCATGTACATAATGTTGTAGATTAATTGAAATATTAAGAAATGCACAAATAATTTTGAAGGATCACAGGCTCAACTGCACAATAAGCGCAATCACCATCTTAACCTCTCGATGGTAAATGAATACAATCCACACGTTTTATATTTATAATAATAATATTCAATTTAAATGATAATTTTATGATATTACCAAATAACTTTGATGATCCAATTTCTCAACTTTCTTTGCTGATCCAAAAATAAAGTATTTATCATCAATTGAATTGTCTAAATGTCAACTGAAATTGTATTAAACCTTCATTTCAAAATTGTTGGTTATGTAATAACATATGACTAATTATTCAAATTGAAAAATAACTGGAATTTAAACCTTCATATATGAGTGATGAATGCCAGTAGTCAATGTAAGATTAATAAAAATATTTATAAGTTATATGGAGAAGACATGAAATTATGAAGCATATTTTTTTTTTTTCACTAAATGCTTTAAAAAAATTTGAAAACAAAAAAAATTAAAATCAAGTTATGGTTTCCAAAAGAATTGCTAAATTTAAAAAATTTACTAACAAAGGTACTCCAAAAATATATCAAACAAGATATATGTGTTCTCACAAAGACAAAAAATAAAATGGCAATTTTTGTTGCACTTACACAAAGTAAACAAAGGTCAGTTTTCAATAATTGTGAAGGTCCTGACTCTCGCTACCTTGCATACATTTTCAACATAAGAACATGAATCAAGCAAGCAAGATATGACCTGACTTCACAATTTCTTTTAATTTTTTCTACCTTATGGGCTTAAATCGAACACTTTAGTAAAAAATTAAGCTATATTAGGCTTTTTTGAAGACTTATCTATTCATTTATGGGCAGTTTCCAATGATTTTCCTCAACTCTGGACTTCGAATTCTCTGACAGGTGGACCCATAAACCATGAAGATTTCGATGTCAATCATTTTCTACGATGTTGAAATTGTTTTTTTTGATGATCGAATCCACTTTGTTACCAATTTTAATGTTGGTTTAGCAATCGTTTGAAAATATATGAATTTGGTAACCATTTTTTACTCACTTAGAGGGTTTGCCGTACCAAAAACTATTTTTGATTCTCAATTATTTCAGCCACACTTCGAATTTAGAGCTTCTTGGTAGTGCCCATGATTTCAGTACAGTTTGCATTAATATCTGCAACTAATTCAGTTTGATCGAATGAAGGAAAAACTTTAAATGAATTTACAGCTAAGACACACTTAGACTGATTTTGATCACAAGTTTATAATTTCAGGTTAACACATAAGCAATGTGAAAATGGACATTTAACACGAAATTCACAATATTTGGCACACAGCCATTCACAAAAAATTAAAATTGTTTTAAAGGACTTGAATAATATTAACACTTAACACATTTTGCAAATTCACTATTTACCGTAGTTACCTTTCCTGCTCTGCTACCATGTTGAGAGGTGAATGAAGATCAAAGAAAGAAATAATACAAACAGTTAACTTTCATCAAATGCGTTTATTCAGCAACTAAAAGATCAACGTAACTTATTATATTTGAATAGTAAGATTCAATCTGTGTGAGTCAGTGTTACCATATATCAAATATTATTATGTACAACATAATGTCAGTTTAGGTTATCTATCAATATATATACTATTATTATTGTAGGTTGTCTCAGGTAGAGTGCGGTCACAAGGGAATTGAATCCCAACACATTTTAAATGGTCAAAAAATTGAACGCATTAATAATGTTGGCATAACTTCTACAATGAAAAATGTATTATTGCATAATTCTCATAACAATGTTTATTACAATTATCACAGCTACAGACAAAGTACAAATACCTATCAGCTGTATGTTACACCAACATCTAATAAACGAATTTGTGTTCTCATGCCACTTCATTTGATTTTTAGATTTTTCAAAGACTGTAAGAAACCAATTTTAAATGCTTGTGATGAACTAGTTCTAAAAAGAGTTACTCACAATAAAAATATTTTTGTATGACAGAATGTAATCCCAGAAACAGAAAAAGTGAAAACAGAACCCACTATAACACTTACTTCCATTTCATGGCTCCTACCATATATTAAAGTAAATGATCAAATACATGTTTGGTATTTGAATTTTTTGAAAAATGATACGACATTATCATTCCCTTTCCAGGAGTGGGACCTGTATAAAACTTTGTCAGTTTTGGAAACTACTGATTTTAATTGGAGTTTGAAAATGGTTAATAAAGCTAATAGAGTATCATATGTGGTTGTTGGCTCCCAAACTGGTCAAAAAAATGATATTAGTCATTTCCTAGGTACCTACAAACATTTTAATGTACGAGATATTAAAGCCTATCTAGATGCTCAATATTTTCCCTATGATTCATGTAATGCTAACTTCGAAGCAAATGACTACTCTTATTATTACGAAGAATTTTCCAAACTTGAAGCTTCTTACAATCAAGGTCAATGGCTCACATGGTTTCCAAATCCACATCATTTGAAACAAGACTACAAAAATCTTTGGCCTCTCTTCGTTATAAATCTACAGTATCATGATATATCTCTGAAAGCTGGAGTTTTAAATTTAAAAATTATGACAAAAATAAATAAAATCATACCTAAAAAATAACAGCATATGCGACGCTAGTTTATGAAAAATTATTTTCATATAAACCTCTGAGTGCAGAGGTATTAAGAATTTTTTAATAAAAAAAATGGTATAAAAGTTAATTTACAATAACAGTACTGCAATACAAGTGCAACTTGCATAATAAAATGTTGTTATCTGCAAACAATAACTATTCTCAATTACTAACCTTTTATGATTAAGGTTACTATGAAAATTACCACTATCTAATGACACATATTTATCAACTAGTACAGAGCAGTTTTCTATTAGCCCCATGCTGTAAAGTGCTATTCTGTTATTCATTTCGTATAATTTTCACTTCATGGAAAACTATTTGTTATTCTTTATTAGCTCATGTCACTTATTCGCCCCACTGTAATTTTTTACAAACTGTTTACAAAAAAAAACCTTTTCAAAACTGTATAAAAATTTTTCTCCAAAAAATCTTTCTGTATAAGCTTTTTATCATATTTGTAATGATAATTTTGTTGAAAACTTGACTATTAACTAAATAATAAAATGTATTTTATGAAAAAAAACTCTTTTATTTGAAACTCATATACAATTTTTACATCAACTTACTTGTTACCTACATTTTAACTATTCAAACATGTTAGCATTTATCCACAGTGTCATACCCCTCTTCTCCTTCTTCATCTTCTTCATTCTTTTTCTCCATTTTTTTGTATACTACCAGATACTTCATTTCATTTCAAATATAATTCAAGTTTAACAAATTTGTGCAACAATTCCATGCACACTAGTTGAGAGACTGAAGTGTTTCAATTTTTAATAATAACATAGAGGAATTTGGAGCTAAAAAAATGCACTCATTTTCATGTATTTACTGTATAACTTTTTCACATGACTTATGCAGGTCTTCCAAATATGTTACCAACTTGATCATTTTCCTTTAAACTTGAAAACAATAAACTTACTTCAACAATACTACTAATACATGTACAAAATTTTCATAATTCACAATGTCTTTTGTACTCAATATTTATCTCCCTTCCTCTTTCATCACTTATTAAAATTTATTCTTCTTTATAACAATAGTGAACACATTTTCATGATGTTTATTCACAAGGAATAAATTAAACGAACTGTCTTTCTATATATATTATCGTCTCTCTCATAGCTCAGTTGTCTACATCACAGTTTTGTCACCTGGATGTCGCTGGTTTGAAACCCAGCAGCACCGAAAAATTTAATGGAAATTTAATTTAATTAAATAAATAAATAAAAATAATCGGAAGTACGGGCATGGTTGACAAAGGGTGCTGATTGGTGTCATTGTTAGGGGCTTGTTAAAAATTTGGAAAAATTAATTGCGGGGTGAGGGGGATAAGTAATTTGTACATGCAAAAATTTTAAAAAGTGCAGCTCCCACATCACACATCTGTACTTGGTTAAAATTTCAAATAGTATCAGTTGAGGTATAAGGGGAGAGGTGTGAGGGAGATGAGATGAGTCTGGACTTGTAAAAGTTTCATAATGTAGCATCTCTGACATCACAGCTCTGTACTTGCAAAAATTTCAAATAGTATCAGTCAAGGAGTGGGGGGAAAGGGGGATGGGACAATTCAGGACTTGTAAAAATTTCAAAAAGTAGTAGTTCTGATGTCACGGCTCTGTACTTTGAAAAATCTCAAAAATATTATAGCCAGGAGAGAGAGAAATTTTGTAAATACAAACTTAGCAAAAATTAGAGAATAGGAAAATAGAAGTGAAGGCCAATAGAAAGTATGAGTGAAATACATGAGGACAATAGAAATAGAACAATATGCATGAACAAGAGTTGCGGAAGTTTCTATGTGAGGTAGTGGTTGACAATAGATAATGAGACAATCAAATTCAAAGACTGTACATCGGGTTAGGTACCTGACATACAGTCCAAATAGGCCTAATATGGTCAAATGCAGGCATTCAGGAGAAATTGACCGGTGATATATGGAAAATGTGCGTAAATCAGTCCATTAACATGAACCTGACATACGATAAGACATTTTCCTACTAATCAGGGTAATGAGACCCTCTGTAAAAAGATCACCTAATTGGTCATTAGAGCTAATATATTCATAGAAAAGTAAATAAAGTGATATTTAGTGTCTATGTGTTTATTAAGTTTCGTATTCCATTCTGCAATTTTCACTAAGGACAAACAACTATGGTTATCCTTAAAAAATGTTGTACACATTTAGATAAATATCAAAATTGGCTAACAAGTATGTCTGGGTGCATGTACCAAAATATACCACATAAACTCAAGAAACTGGCTATAAAATCACCAGTGTTACCCAGATTTTGACTTCCCCCTACATAAGTATGAAGAGGCAAAACATGCAAATAGCCATTAGCTACCTTCTTGTTGAAAATACTTCTTCACAATAAGGTATTTCACAGTGATGACCCTGCAATATTTTTTTGCTATGTCATTGGTGTCTAGAGGCGCATTGGGCTTATATAAAAATTTGGCATGGTGTCCTGGCGAGTTACTTGCTTGTGAGACAAATATACTTATAAATCTAGACACCTAGGGTGTCAAAGAAGAGGTTTGCTATAAAAGTGAGAATTCTATACCTTTCCTTCCTAAATAAATTTGATAGAAGGGAAATAAGGAGTAGATTTGGGGGAAACAAGTTGGCGTCACCATCTACTCCACTTTCAATGACAAACTACACAGTCTCCAAAACCTCAAACCAAACACAAAAGGAGGTTCAAAGATCAGAAGTTTTGCTTATGAGAACTCCTATAAACCAAGATAAACAAGCAGTTTGAATGGTCAAACATTAAGCCAATACTATGACCCTCCTACACCAGACCCACAAATAAAGGAGTCTGAGTACACTTTTGAAGAGAAGACTGAATTTTTCAAATCACATCAGAAACATAGTGACAATAAAAATACCACTAATCAATGTTCCAAACCATATGTCAAATGTCAGAGGAAGTGGTCAACCACAATTGACCCCCAAAGTATTAGCTCAGTTGTTACAATTATGACAAACTCAGCCAAAGAAAAACCATGCATTTCTTAGATGGAGGATAGAGATTCCAGAATTCCTGCCAAATGGAGTTGATCTCTGGCTTACTCTCCTGGAAGGTAGATTCAAAAATGAAAATCTACAAAACAAACAAAAATACCCAAACTTTGCAGCAGTATACCAGCTGAAATAATAGGTTACATTCTGGATATCACAGAATTCCCTTCGATGTAAGTAGACAAATACTCGTGATTCTACAGAAAAATAAAAAATGTGTTTGGTAAAACAAAAAACCAAATCATTGATGACATTATGGGTGATATGAAGATGGGAGATGATAAACCATCCATCTTCATGGACAAACTAAGAAAAATGGCAGACAATATAAAAGCCTCAGTAATTAGGAACCAGTTTTGCAAACAATCATCACAAATGTTGTGCAACATCTGGCTGCTGTAGGTTCCACAATAATCAACAGTTCTGCGGACCTAGACCATCTTGCCAAGAGTGCAGATAGTGCACTTGAATACTTGAGAACAAAAACCTTGATCAGAGCACTATCGACAAAGAATGGAGAAGTAGCTTAATTCAGAGCTCAAATTTCTCAGTTGACAACTAAAGTTAAATAGATGTTAGAAGAAATAATCGCTTGAAAAGCAGGAGCAACAATAATAGTAAAAATGATAGAAATTCTAAGTCTAAAGATTGGTTAAGCAGTTCTATCAGGGGATAGAGTTTAATTCTCCCTTAAAGATCCTCATTCAAATCTTCAATTCAAAATTGGAATGAGTAAACCAGATTTTTTCATAAAAGATATGGCACAAAGGCCACCAAATGCAACAGTAAATGTCAGTGGTGAGGGAAACCATATAAGAAGCCTAGTTTGTCAAAATAAAATGAGGCGTCATCAATGTGGCAGAAGACCCTTGGAAAAATACTCATGCCTCCTGTTCATAAAGGACAGGAAACAAGCAAAGTCAACATTGGTTTGTGATGAGACATGATGTGGTCCTTCACAACTGCGGACATTCCAACACCCATCCTGGATACAGATTTTCTCACACATTTTAGTCTGGTCACTGACCTTAAAAATGGAAAAATCATAGATAGTGAAACTAAACTTTGTGTGGATGGCAAAATGCTAGCATATCAACTGGATGCAAATATTTCCAGTTGTACAACAGTTGACAAAAAGTTGCTGTAGATTCTGTCTGACTATCCTGGAGTCACACAAAAATCAATTTACAGGCATTTACAAACAAACATGACACAGTTCATTATATGCTAGAGAGTGCAGATTACTACCCAACAAACTCAAAGTGGCATGAAATAATATGATTGTATCATAGGGGAAGGCATATGCCACCCCTCAAAAAGTTAATGGAGTTCCCCAATCCAGTTGACCAAAAAAAGTAAATGGAGAATGACAAATTGTTGATGACAACAGGACCTTAAATGCCAAAACATTACCTGATCACTATCCAGTCCCCAATATTATGGACTTCAATGCAAATATGAAGGGTAAAACAATGTTCTCCAAAACTGACATCAACTGCGCATTTCACCAAATTCCAATGGCTAAAAGACATTCCAAAGACTACACTTATAATGCTTTTTAGACTAATTGAATATCTTCGAATGCCGTTTGGACTTCGTAATTCAGCACAAACTTTCCAAAGATTCATCAATGGATTGTTTAAGGAATTTCCATTTGCTTATGTCAATCTGGATGATATATGCATTAGCTCAGAAGGGGTGGGTTAAAGCATGACAAGAATATAAAAGCCATTACACAACATATGTATACATGCTGCTGGCCTCACTATCAATGTGGGTAAAATTTTATATAAATAAACTAAAATTTACTTTCTTGGCTACCAAGTCTCAACTAAAAGTATCCACACAGAAACAAAGGTAGAATCAATTTTTAATTTTCCAAAACCTTAAATGTCACTGAACTAAGGCACTTCTTGGGGATTATGAATTTCTACAGACATTGCATGAAAAATGCTGCAGCTGAAGAAAATAAGCTGTTTCCATTATTAAAAACAAATAAAAAGAAAGATAAAATCACTCAAATGGACTGACAAAGCCAAAAAGGCCTTTAAAAATATCAAAGAAACACTGGCAAATGCAACTCTATTAGCTCACCCAGATGAAAGTCTGGCATTATATGCCTCAACCAATGCATCTGATTTTGCAATTGGTGCAATCTTGTACCAACTGAACAAAGACAAAAAGTTATCCCTCACTTTCTTTTCAAGAAAGCTGTTAAAAAGAGAGAAAAATTACAGCACATATGACAGGGAATTGCTTGGAATCTTTGCTGTGTTGAACCATTTCAGGCATCAATTAGAGGGTAGATGCTTTACTGAGTACAAAGATCATAAACCTCTAACACACGCCTTCACACAAAAAGCAAAAAAACCAGCTTCCCTGAGAAGAGCTTGAAAATTGGACTACATTGGACAATTGACTACGGACATCCAGTATAAAAGTGGAGAACTTAACATTCCAGCTGATGCTCTTAGTAGGATCAAAGCTATCTCAGCACCTGCTCAACTCCCTTACCCTGAAATAGTTAAAGAACAGTTAAAGGATGTAGAGCTACAGAAACTGTTAACAGATGAGGGTACATCCCTATAACTAAGACAGAGGAAAATTCCTGGTACTGATGTATTACTAACATGCAATATCAGTACAGATAATAAAAGGTCATTCCTGCCAAAAAAGTATTGCAAATTAGCTTTTGATAGCATTCACAATTTATCACACTCCAGACCAAAATGCACTGCTGGACTGGTATCATCAAAATTTGAATAGCCTCAAATTAAGTATGACTGTAATAAATGAGCTCGTAGTAGCCTGAACTTCTAAGAGTCTAAAGTAGAAAGACATACTCATTTGCCTCTCAAATTTTTTAAACAGAGTGGTTTAAAACAATCTGTATAGACTTAGTGGGCCCATTCCCCCATCCTAAGAACACAGATACCTGTTGATGATGACAGACATAGTAACTTGTTGGCCAAAAGAAGTTCCTCTCCATGAGATGACTGCTAACAGAAACTCCAGATTGCTCGATATGACGTACCACGTACCTAAAGTCATAATTACAGACCAGGGTCACCAATTTGAAAGCTTGCACTTCAAAGGGTTATCACAAAAGCTCGGTGTTCATCATAGTATATCACAGCTTACCATCCTCAAGCCAACGACAAAACAGAATGATGGCATAGAGCTTTAAAAGCATCTATTATAGCTTAAGATACTAAGAGATGGGTTGATGCCTTACCAACCATCCTCTTAAGCCTCTGATCTGATCTTTAATGAAATACAGGACACTCCACAGCTGAGTTAGCATTTGGCAAAGAGCTATTCCTACCAGAGGATGTTTTCAAAGAATCGAAAGAAACTAGACCCAAAATAATGGTTCAACATATATAAACCAATGCAAACAAATTTCTAACATAGCTAACTCATCACAGCCAGCCACAGATGTACATCTCTAGACATTTGGCCACCACATCACATGTGTTTGTTAGAGAAGAAAAAATAAGATCTATGCTGGAGAAACCATACGCAGGTCGTTACAAAGAAGTATCACACAATAACAAAAAATTTGTGATACTTATATAACAGGTGAACCAAAATCAATTTCAATCGATATATTGAAGCTTGCATACAGGGTCTTCCATCACTATGTGCAAATATTGTAAGGGCATATGTGGCAACATGAGTTACCTTCATGTATATAGGTTTGCCTACCATCTGGGCCATAGGCACTGAGTTACAGACTTGATAAGAAATTTTGACCTTCTGCACAAAAATATTTTTTTGCCAAAATAAACAGAATTATCAATCTCAAAATTTTCCAGTTTTTCTTCAACATATATGGCAATGTTCCATATTTATTTCAGCCAAAAATCTCATCGGGGTGGGAGGGGTGGGGCTTAGAATAAAAAAAGGTTCCAAAAATTCCTTTTTTTGAGTTTTATAAAAAAAAATTACCTCTAATTGTAAAGTTTTTATATTCAATTACGATAGTACTTCATGTCCTTTTTTTTATGAATATACTTTTAACCCATATACTCTTGTTTTCTTTCAAGATCAGATTTTTCAAAAATCAATTTTTGTTTCAATTTTAATTTTTAAAAACTAAAAATGTATAAAATTAAATCATCTGAGTATTGACAAGCTTCAGTAGTAATATCAGTTTAATACAACAATAAGTGCCCTTTTTATAGGGGAGGTGGTTTTTCAATTAGGCCAAGTTTAATTTATTTTTCATATTTCAAACTATTTCCAAGTCCAAGTCATTACCTATTCACACAAAATGGGAATGAAGAAGTGATTGTTTTAAAATTTTATTTAACAAATTGTTCAAGAGAATTAATTAGGTAATTAATTGAAGAAAATTTAGTATTTCATGCAAGTTGGAAACTTTAGCAATATTTTATTGACGATAAAATCTTTATTTATGGATTTATGAAAAAAATAAAGAGAACTGTGGAATACCTTGTCGTGAGAGATATTCTCACCAGAAGGAAATTCAACAGAATTTAAGCGTGTTCAGCCACTTCGTACACAAGTACGGGTAAGCTAAAACCAAGGCGAACACTGGCGATTATAGAGCCGGTTCGGGTGGTTTATATACGGCTTATTTGCACGCACACAAACACACGTATGTAAGATAATACGTACGTTGGTGAGGGTGGCCAGGTCGCATCATCCCCTATCATGATAAGAGATGGCTGGCCGGTTCGTGTACAGATCGTGACATTGTTTTGTGATGTCACAATTTGGTACTCGTACATTACCTGCATGTACTTGCAGGTAATTACAATCGAACGTATTTTGTGTAGTTTAACGTCACAAGAACGATTATTAGCCTGCCCTTTGGGGCAGCGACTGTTGTCAAGGGGTCCAAGCCCCTTTACCTCATACTGTTGAGTCCCCACAGCTACTCCCCCCAGTTTTTGCACCGCAAAAATGATCAAAAATGCGCAAGGCCTGGGGGACATGCAGGTTTCTACTTTTGCCTCTGGTTGGCCTCCAATTTCGCCAGGGCGCTAACTACCGCAGCCCCGACGCACTCGTAGGATTCTCTATGGGCGTTCATCCGGGCCAGGTAATTTGCCCGGCTGTCCTCTCCCCTACGCCTTGGTGGTACATTTTTTGAGCGGGTGTAGGGGTGATGACAGGAGTGAAGGGGCAGCGGACGTTTAAACATTGGTTTCCTTAGCATCGGGGAGTTTAAGTTCTCCGCTGTTAAGGTGGCCATTTTCGCTTTTTCGTTTGCAGCCCTCTCAGCCGTGAACAAGAACCTCATTGGCTCCCGTTTTTCTTCCGGTTTTGGCTCCGGCTTCGGTGGTTTTGGAGTTGGATTTGGAGTCGGCTCCTTCGGCGATCAGGGAGGAGAGATAATTGGAGGCAGCGGAGTGGTCATCTCCGCTAGGACATCGTTGACTAGAGGAGCTGTGTCCATGAGCAGCTCCTCCTCAATCCGGTCCAGCTCCGTCTTCTGCTCGGTCTTCTGCTGAGTTTGTGAAGACTCAGCAGTTTTCCGGGCAAATTGGAAGGTGGCGGATTTTGGGATAGGAATTGGCAGTGACATTTAGAATAGGTTTTTAGTAGGAAAAGGAACCAAAAATATATCAGAAAACACATCCAAGATCTCTGGTGGTTCTGAAGTGGGTGATTTTATTTCAATTTTTGATTTACCATTACAGTTATGTTTTATTATTTTCGTATCTTCTTATCGACATGTAGAGGGGATAGCGCTTAAAATTCTCAGCTGTATGCAAGTTTTCCGGTTAAGTTCTGATCGGTTTCAGCAAAGTTATGCCTGAAATAAACTCAGTGAATATAATTTTCAAATTTTTATTACAAAGGAATCTCCGCTTGTGATGTCACAAGGTTGAGATTATCTTTGTGTTTAACGGTAAACGCACGTTGCAATGTTTTGTTTCCTTATTGTACGTGGATTTGTTTATTCCTGTCGTTTTCTTTTTGTTGGCATTCCTCGTTTGCTTATCTCCAGAGTTTCTTTTGTCTCACAGAGTTCCGATTTTCCTCGCATATTTTTTAGCGGGTTTCAACTTACGTAGCGGATATTACTTTTTTGGGAGTAAATTTTATTTTCTTCGCATTAACCTCTCAGACATGCGAGAAGGGTGGGAATTTTTACATTTTTTACTGCCAGGGGGCCTGCCTCTTTTTCGTGGACATAAGGGGTCCTCAGGATCGAATGTTTTGGTGGTAACATCGTCCGAAAATCTCACCAACTTTTTTAATGTTTTCTGTTGTGAATTATTTGTTTTACATTTTTCGACAGATTCTTCCGTTTTTGTTTGGTAATCTGTCTGGATATTTTCTATGTTTTCCTTCTGCTACCTTTTTATTCTTTTATCATCACTTAACAAGTATGCAGGCTTCAATCTGTCGATTGAAATTGTTCGAGGTTCGCCTGCAATGAGTATCACAAAGTTTTTCTCATCTCGTGATACTACTTTGTAAGGAATGGCGTATGGTTTCTCCAGCGCAGATCTCATTTTTTCGTCTCTAACAAATACATGTGAAGTATTGGCCAAGTGTTTTGAGATGTAAATCTTGGGCTGGCCATGGCGAGCTGCCTGTTTTAGGAAATTGTTGGCATCATTTCTTATGTTTTGTACCATTATTTCAGGGCTAACTTCCTTCAATTTTGTGAAGAAGTCCCCTGGAAGGCGTAGCTCTTCACCAAACTCTAATTGCGCTGCAGAGTGACCTGTATCAGTTTGTAGGGCAGATCGAAGGCCTAAGAGGATGGTAGGAAGTACTTCTACCCATCTCTTGGTATCATGAGACATGATAGAGGCTTTGAGTGCTCTATGCCATCTTCGATTTTGCCATTGGCTTGAGGATGGTAAGCTGTGGTATGACTGTGTGAACACCAAGCTTATTAGACAGCTCTTTAAAGAGCGAGCTCTCGAATTGGCGACCTTGATCCGTAATTATAACTTCTGGTACGCCATACCTCGCAATCCAGGTATTGTATAACCTTGCAGCTACTGTAGGAACTGACATCTCATGTAGAGGGATTGCTTCTGGCCATCGTGTTGCCCTGTCTATTATCGTCAACAGGTATCTATGTCCTTGAGATAGTGGCAATGGGCCTACCAAGTTCATATGTACAGTTTTAAACCGCTCTGTTTGTTTGAAGGATTTGAGGGGCGAGCGAGTGCTTCTTCCTACTTTGGATTCTTGACAGTTTAGGCAACTGCGAGCCCATTTGTTGCAGTCAGACTTCATTCGTGGCCATACAAACCTTGCCAAAATTAAATTAGCACTACATTTTGCCCCAGCATATGACAGATTATGTACACTGTTGAAAGCCAACCTGCGATATTTTACTGGTAGAAATGGCCTATTCTTACCTGTACTGATGTCACATGTTAATAAAACATGAATACCGGGAATTTTTCGCTGTCTCAATTTGAGAGTATTATCATCGTTCGATAACAACTATTGCAATTCTGCATCCTTAAGCTGTGCTTTAGCTATTTCAGCATAAGGCAATTGGACAGGAGCCGAGATAGCTTCGATTCTACTCAAGGCATCAGCTGGAGTGTTAAGTTCTCCACTTATAAACTGGATGTCTGTAGTCAATTGACCAATATAGTCTAATTGTCGCGCTCATCTCGGCGATGCTGGTTCTGCTTATTGTGTGAAGGCATATGTTAGGGGTTTATGGTCAGTATACACAGAAAAACATCTACCCTCTAATTGGTGCCTGAAATGCTTCAACGCAGCAAAAATTCCGAGCAATTCCCTATTGTATGTGCTATAGTTCTTTTCTATTTTTGAGAGCTTCCTCGAGAAGAAAGTTAGTGGTAACTTCTTGTTGTCTTTATCCAATTGGTACAGGGTTGCACCAATAGCAAAATCAGATGCATTGGTACTCACGCATAATGGCAGACTTTTGTCTGGATGAGTCAATAGAGTTGCATTTGCCAGTATATCTTTGATTTTCTCAAAGGCCTGTTCGGCTTCTTCATTCCATTCGAGTGGAGTTTTGTCTTTCTTTTTACTTGTCTTTATTAGTGCAAACAGCTTACTTTGTTTGGCTGCTGCATTCTTCATGCAACGCCTATAGAAGTTCACCATCCCCAAGAAATGCCTGAGTTCAGCGATATTTGAGGGTTTTGGGAAGTTCAGTATTGGCTCTACTTTGGTCTTCAAGGGGGAAATGCCTTCGGTTGAGACTTTGTAGCCGAGGAAGTCAATTTCAGTCTGTGCATATAAGTTTTTGCCTACGTTGATAGTAAGCCCAGCAGCGTGTATACGCTGTACGACGGCTCTTACATACTCCTCGTGCTGTTGCTTACCGCCTTCAGAGCAAATGCAGATATCATCCAAGTATGCATATGCAAATGGCAATTCACTAAACAGTCCATTCATAAATCTCTGGAAAGTTTGTGCTGAGTTGCGAAGTTCAAACGGCATTCGAAGGTATTCGAATAGTCCAAAGGGGATAATAACCGCTGTCTTTGGTACATCCTCGTCAGCCATAGGAATTTGGTAGAATGCCCAGTTGATGTCAATTTTGGTGAACATTGTTTTACCCTTCATGTTCGCGTTGAAGTCCATTATATTGGGGACTGGGTAGCGATCAGGAACTGTTATGGCATTTAAGGCCCTGTAGTCTCCAACAATTCGCCACTCTCCACTTGCTTTTTTGATCATGTGGATAGGGGAGCTTCATGAGCTTTTTGAGGGGTGACATACGCCCTCCTCAATGATGCGATGAAAGTACTCCTGTGCTGCTTTGAGTTTGTCAGGCAGTAACCTTCGTGCTCTAGCGTGGCAAGGCTGTCCTTTGGTTTCAAAGTAATGAACCGTGTTGTGTTTGTATGTAGGATGCCTGCAAATTGATGGTTGAGTGACTCCAGGATAGTCAGACAGGATCCGTAAGAGTTGTCCATCAACTTTTGTACAGCAGGATATATATGTGTCCAGTCTGTAAGCATGCGTTTTGCCATCCACACAATTTTTAGTTTCACTATTGATCAGTTTGCTGTGTTTGAGGTCAATGATCAGGCCATAATGTGCAAGAAAATCTGCTCCCAGGATCGGGTTTGGAACATCAGCAACCGTGAAGGACCACGTCATATTTTCCTTAAGTCCGATGTCAACTTTGCTGGTCTCAAGTCCATAAGCTGGAAGGTTTTGACCATTCACAGTACAGAGATAGTATTTCACAGGAAGTACTTTTTGGTTTTTATTTACTGGCAATATACTCAAGTCTGCACCTGAGTCTATTAAGTATTATCTCCTATTAGTCCTGTCCTTTATGAACAGGCGGCATGAGTGTTTTTCCAAGGGGTCTTCGGCCAGCATAGATAGCCCCTTGTTCTAGTTTGACGCTTCTTTGTTGTATGATTTACCCCATCATTTGCATCTGTTGTTGCATTTGGTGGCTTCTGCGCCAAACCGGTTGGGAAAGAAACAACTTTTATCATCCCAATTTTGAGACTGGGTTTTGGGAGATGATGTTCTAGGGGGAGTTGAACTCTGACCCCTGTTACTGGAACTAGATCTGCGGTTTCTGGACTGGGACTGTCGTCCTCTGCTGTTGCCATTGTTGTTGTTGCTTCTTGATTTAGATCGTTGTCGCCAGCTACTATTGGGTTTCGTTGAGCTTTGGCTTTTGTTCTGTTTTACTTCATCAGTCAACTGAGCTATTTGGGCTCGAAGTTGAGCGAGTTCTCCAGTATCTGCAGACACTGAACTGACCACCGGCTTTGACATGGTGTATTCGAGCGCATTATCTGCTGATTTTGCAAGGAAGTCCAAGTCTGCAGATGTATTGATCATGGTCGAACCTACGGCGGCTAGGCATTGCACAATACTTTGTGGAAGTTGTTTGAAAAATTGATTGCCTATGACAGAAGGGGCTACTATATTGTCTTCCCTCTGCCTTAATTTCGCCATGAAGATCGAGGGTTTGTCATCCCCCATCTTCATACCACCCATCACATCATCAATAATTTTGTTCTTTGTTTTTCCAAATACATTTTTGATCTTCTTGACAAACCAGGCATATTTGTCATCTTCTGTCGAAGGGCATTCCATGATGTCTGGAATGTGGCGGAATATCTGCGAGGGCATGCCTCCACAGATATGTAGATACCGCTGGTTCAGTGTAATGTTTTTTGTCTTGAACCTGCCTTCTAATAGAGTCAACCATAAGTCTACCTTGTTGGGCAGAAATTCCGGGATCTCTATCCTCCATCTGTAGAAGTTGGGGTTTTGCCCTGGCTGCAATTGCAAAAGTTGCATAATCTGCACCAAGACTTTGGGTGTCAGTTGTGGCTGACTACTTCCTCCCTGCGATGGTTGTGGGTTTTTGGTTGGTGGTGGAACCATTGCTATGTCTTTTTGGTGACAAGCGTATTCCACAGAACTACTTCCTTCCTTGCTGTTCGAAAACACTGGCTCCTGTGTTTGTAGGACAGGTGTTTTCGGGTCAGAACTTTGGCTTAAATTTCGACCACTTCTCAACGTTTTAACTGCTAGTTGTTCTTTATTTATTGCAGTTCCCAGTCGTGCTAATTCTGGGTGTTGAGGGCCTTCTTCCAGATTTGCTAAATTTGTAGAGTGTCGAGTCGAAGTCGGGGGGTTGGGGGATGAGTCCAACCTTTTTCCTCCAGGTCTACTGTCTTGTTTCTCCTTGTTTGTATATTTTAAGGAGAAGGGTATAAATTCCCACTTCAGCAGACTCTACTTCGACGACCTAAAAGGTGTCTTAGTCTGTAAAAAAATATTTTTATTTGCTAAGCAAGCGAGTATCTTGCCAGCGCACCGCGCCAAATTTTTGTAAAAGCGCAACGCGCCTAAGAACACAAAAATTAATTTTTGAAAAATCTGACCTTGAAAGAAAACAAGAGCATATGGGTTAAAAGTATATTCATAAAATAAAGGACTTGAAGTACTATCGTAATTGAATATAAAAACATTACGTTTAAAGGCAATTTTTTTCCATAAAACTCAAAAAAAGGGATTTTTGGAACCTTTTTTTATTCTAAGCCCCATTTCTCCCATCCCTGGTGAGATTTTTGGCTGAAATAAATATGGAACATTGCCATATATGTTGAAGAAAAACTGGCATATTTTGAGATCAATAACTCTGTTCATTTTGGAAAAAAAAAATTTTTTGTGCAGAAGGTCAAAATTTCTTATCAAGTCTGTAACTCAGTGCCTATAGTCCAGATGGTAGGCAAACCTATACACATGAAGGTAACTCATGTTGCCACATATGCCCTTACAATATTTGCACATAGTGACAGAAGACCCTGTATATACATATAATAAATGAGGACAGAATAACTGTCTAAAGAGTAATGAGATCGATGTACAAACACAATGAAAATGAAAATAAACAAACCCATTTGTCTAAAAATACCAACTCACAACAAATTGAGTAAGAATTAGTCGAAAAAAGTGATACATCACAAAATTCACAAACAGAAATTACATGAACAAATAAAAAAAAAATTGGTCAAATTTTCTAACGTCATAACAAAAATATATGACCCTTCAGACCCAGTTTGCCCACATAAAAGAGGCGGGTTCTAGGAAGTACAAAAAAGAAAAATCAGCATCCAAATCATAAGTCTAAATACTTAACAAGGAGGAATTGAAGAATTGCCTCGATAAAATTTAACATCTAAACACAAAATAAACATACTAAAAACAAAAATAATAAAAGCGGATTCTTGCAAAGATTAAATTCCGATGCAGTGGTAGAACTAAATGGATAATAATAAAAGATAAGCAGGAATAAACAAATCAATGTGTCTTTGTGATCAAAATGTCTCAGCGTGTTCTTGTTTTTAAATAAACACAACAAATCAAAATATCCAAACTAATATGATGTCTAAACACTTGCCAAATAATTATTGTTATTAGATTGAAAATCTAACATCTCAAACTTCATTTTTGTATAACTTTGCTGAAAATGAACAGAATTTATCAGGAACACTTTCATAAGTATGAGAATTTTTTTAACTATCTCCTCCTTAAAAGGATAAATTTAAAGATGACAAACTGACACATTGATTGATCAGAAAATCTTGTAACAAATTCATTCGTTTTCTACTGTTACTCAGATCTAGATCAAAATTTCTCTCGTTCCTTTTTATCCTGTATTTTTATTTTTGTGTAAAATTTTGTGCGTATGTACCATTTTTCCTAGACTGTAGAATACTGTTCTAATTTAGAAATGTCTTCCAAAAATAATTCCCATTAATCCTGAATATAAAGCTGAAGCTTCAAAAGTCATTAATAATATGAAAAATCAATGCTTTTTGGAATATGAACAAGAATTATCCAGAATTGAGGACGAGTTACTGATGGAAACAACCTCTGTGAATGACTATTAAAACCATGTCATCTTCATTATCACCTCTAGTCTCTTCTCCCAAAATGCCAGAAAAGAACTCCAAAGTGGTAAAACCACTTTCTGGTTCCTCCACCCCAAAAATGAAGGAGAGAGCCAGATTTCTCCTTGAGGATGAAGACCTGATGTTCTATCAGCCTCCTCCCCCAGAATCCATGTCAACCTATCAACCATTGGAGAATACATACTTTCCTATGTTAGTGGACAAGAAGACGTCTCTTATCCTCTGAAAATCCTCATCACTATCCCTAATCTCCATTCCAAAAACCAACTTCCTTTAATCAAACACCGAGATGTAGGGGACAGCAGAATAGCACTGACTACCAAGCCCAGTTAGATGCATGCAAATAATCTTACAAATATGTGAGGGTGGCAGTTGGCATTGCTCTCGTTAAGTGGGAGCAGGACCAAAAAAAAACAGCACTAAAGACTCAATAAGACCATCCAGACATGAAACTTATCATTTTTTGTAGTGCAAAAACTGGGGAGTAGCTTTGGGGATTACTGACTCATATGAGGTATATGGGCTACTTGATGACAGTTGCCACTAAAAGGCTGGCTTATTATTTGTCTCTATGATATTAAACAAATTTAGTATACACTTTTATGTTTGTATGTTCTTATCTGTACATACATACAGGTAAAATATGACATTTGTACTATGACTAATCAGTTGATAAAATATCGGTGATGTCACAGAAAGGTATCAAATGCCTTTACATCATTTCTTATAAGTAACTAATAAGAAATGACATAACTAGATGATGTAATATCATATATACATGTATGTATATGCATCTGTATGTGTGCCAAAATCTACTACATAAACTCAAGAAACTGGCTACAAAATTGCCAGTGTTTACCCAAGTTCTGACTTCCCCATATATAAATACAAAGTGACAAAACACACAAATAGCTGTTGGTTACCTTCTTATTGAGAATACTTCTTTATGACAAAATATTTCACAAACATTATTGACATGATCAAACTTTTTAATAAATATCCGTCGACAAGTAATAGTTGGCAACTTCAATGGACATTTGAAAACTTTCCACATAAAATTGGAAGACAGAGAATTTAACTCAAACTCGATAGCTTTCTCCACTCAGCAGCATTAGATGACTTTATCACAGTGTCAAATGTCTGCAGATATTCAATTACAGAATTTGCCATTAAATAACGTGAATTAACAGTCAAAAAAACACAAATTAATGTTGCAATCAACTTCAGTGTTCTCGATGTTAGAATCATTGACTGCATTTAGAATGACATAAGTCTCATCATAATGATTTTTCATATGTCATAATTTGTTGAATTCAACATCACGAGAAAGAAAATTTTTTTTTGCTTTTAATGTCTGATAATTTATAGCCATCAGGTGAATACCCTACAGACTTAAATTTCCTATTTTTCTTCTCAAGCTTCTCCAGTGATGTTCTAGCAGATACACGTGTTACACCCAAACAACTTTAATTTTGCATAGTCATAATATGTTTTGTGCCATTTTTTGAAAGGTATAATAGAAGTCAAATTTCAATTTGTCAGATGTTATATTACATACGTGACACATATACGAGTCTCAGACAAATAAATTTTGTTAAGACTTCTTTCATATATCATAGTCCTAGCTTGTTTGACCAGTGTGCAGTTCATATGCTCGGCATTTCTATTTGATTGGGGGTAGTGTCAAATGGTCGATTCGATTGGAATCACCTTTTGACTACCATATTCTTTGAATGGTGCATTTAAGTATTTTGTACCATGATTACTATGGAGTCTTTTTACATTACAATTAAAATGATTTAAAACAAGTTTGTGATAAACTTTAAATTTTTGAAAAAATTCAGCCTTATTACTGAGAAGATACACAGTAAAAATTGGTGTAATTATCAAGGAATGTCACAAAGTACTTCTTGTCATCGTAGCTTACTGGATTAATAAATCCACATACATCCATGTGGACCAACTCTAAAGGATGCCTTGTCCTTTTTTTGTGTCTATGAAAGGGATGATGGTGCTGTTTCCTCATTATACAAGGTTTGCAGAACACCTATTCACCTTTACTCAAGTCTAGAATTAATTTACTACGAGAAAGAAACTTCAAATTGTTAAAATTTGAGTGCGACAGGCGCTTATGCCAAACACCCACAGAATAGTCAGGTTTATTTATTATTAAATTACCCGAATCATTATTATTATTGGTCCTAATAAAATCAATTTGATATGAATCCAGTGTGATACATTTGCCAGTTAAAATTACAGAATTACCACAATTTTTATTCACAACCTCAATACAATTTTTGTAAAATATAGAAGGAAAACTGTTTCTAACTAGACAATTAACTGATAGGAGGTTGGCAGGAAGTTCTTTAGTAAAATGGACGTTGCTTAAATGAAAATTTTCATTGTTACTGGGCTTTAATCGAATGTTTCCTACAAGTGATGACAAGAGACACACACTTTCTTTCCTGCAATAATTACTAATAGCTTCTTTCACTTGATATATTCTTAAAACACGTACTTATTGTTAATTACACGAGTGGTCTAATCAGAATCCAAAATGAAATACACTCGTTTATCATACAGAACAGATTTGTTAGAATAAAAAACTGTTCAGGCATACGAAAATTATAGCTACCTGACTCACAAAAATTGTTGGATTCATTTACATTATCAAGTCCATTTGAATTATGAGACTTGTCACTATGATTATTGTTAACATTAGACCTATCACCACCACAATTTTTCAAGTAACAATTGTGGGATATGTGACCATTTTTACCATGAAAATGACATTGAACATTATGATGTTGCAAATTACAACTAAAATTTTTATTCAATTGAGACCATGAATCATAATTTTAGTTTCCCAGACTAAATCTATTTCCCTGACTAGAATTCCTATCATTTTTACCATGGTTATTACTAAATGGATGATTCAAACCATGAGTAAAACCATTATTATTACATCCATGGACAAAATTACCACAACCATTACAGCTATTACTATTAAAACAATTATTATTACCATTGTTGTTGAGTTGAAATCCAAAAAGGGCATTCTCCTCCACTGATTTAATATTTATTTCTCAGTAGACCTCAGTGGTAGTTCATAAACTGTACAACACTATCCCACAAAGGCCTTATAACTTCTTCCAGAACAACAGCAACAGGATAATATTTGGACATTGATGACTTCAACAGATGCAACACAAACTGCTTTATCATTGTAACATCACCCAGCTACAAACGACGAGACTCTGAATGAAACAACAGAGAATATAACTGTAGTACACCACCAGTGACAAAATGCATTGAAAATAACTCAGATAGCAAGTCAATTAACTTTTAATCATCGCTGCGACCACTATTGGCAATTAGAGCTTGAAACATATCATGGGCATAGACAAATCCCTGGATTATCTCTAAGAAGGTATCCTTGATGTTATTTGAAATCAGAAACATGACTCTAGTGTTGCAATATTCCCACATAGCATTGAGATCGGCTTCAACAGGAATGAACTCGACAATTTCATGTAACTTTTCCTTACATAGCAGCAACTGCATTTAAAATTTCCAGCATTGCGTGTTTCCCACCATAAACTTTTTTTTTTCACCTTTTCTCTCCATCCATGTCGTATGAAAAATGAAAAACAGTCACACAGCAAACACAGCTTTAATTCAGCGACAAGCACAGTAACAAACATCTGGCAAAAAATGATGAGAACTCAGGCCACAGGCCACAACATCAGACGAATGTAAAATGCAGGAACCAGAGTTCCAGTTAATGGAAAAACAAACCACAAATGAAGCAAAAATGAATGAAAAAGGGAAGTATATCTAGACTTTACCATCGACAATATTCTGCTACACAACTCTGCTTGCCAAGAAAAATGGAGACTAAGTTGACTGGGCCTATAACCTTCGTGAAGTTTCAAACTTTCAAGATAGGAGAAACGAACGATGAATCAAGATGAGAGAGTCACACAAACCATTATTAGATAAACACTACTGAATCAACTTTAAAACATATAAATAAAATAGAAGACATGTAAAATGAGCTCATTGTATTGAACGAAGTAAAACACCGTGTAGTTGATCAATCAACAGATAGAACCTGACCTATTGGTTTTGTAACAGATTGACAAAACAATGGCTATTTTCATTTTTGTTTTGGCTATAAAACTATCAATTTTTGATCAATAGCTACAAAATTTATATCAAATATTATAATTTGCCATAAATTTTTGTGCGGATTGGTCACATGGTATTTCTAATAACACTATTTTTGTTATTATTTTCCCTTTAAAATGCCTAATTTTGGATCAATGGGAAAGTAATTCGGAAAAAATATTTATTACGATCTATTAATAACTTTTCAGTGACTATACCTAATTTTATATTTTTTTAAAGCCTACTTTTTTTAAGGGAGCTGCTACTGAGTTAGTTTTTTTTTTGTATTGAGAACAAGGGTGACGACCAATGTACTTTTTAATGTCACAACATACTGGCAAAAAAAACTAGCAACCCTAGAGTACCTTTTGTGTGTTTTCAATGTCTTACTTGAATTCACCAGTTTAGAATACATTTAATGTTATCCTTCAAATTCACAAGGATAGCGTACATAAACATAGGGTAAATCAGAGGTGAAAAAAAATTGAAAAGCAAAAAGTTTTAAAATTTTTGAAGTGAAAAGCAAAAGTGAAAAGTAAAATAAACGTTGAAAAAACTCTAGCGCAGCAAGCGTAGGTCTTCGAGAGAAATAATTATGAATTCTGATGGTTACATTAATTGTCTGCACGTTTATATTCCTTAATGGTATGTTATGATTGTATGAAATGTGTTAGCTGCTGACAAAATATTAGACAATATGAAATATAAAAGTATTATTTCTTGAAAAAATGAAAAATATATAAAGATGATAAAGTATGATACATCGTCATATAATTCAAAATAAAACCAATGAAATGTAATAGTTATGAAATAAAAAAAAAAAAGAAAACATGAACATGGGGTTAATTTTCGTAAAAAGAAAAGTTCATGCAAATTAGAAAAAAGAGAGAAAAAAATCTTTATCGGAAGTACCATCCGGTTGATCCGCACCACAAAATTGACAGCATGCTACAATAAATTGTAATGAATATTTATTTCAAATTTCGTACATATGGTAACAAAATTCCGCATTTTATAACAAATATAAAAACAAAAATAGCGGCCTCGGAAGTACCACTCGATTGGAAGCGTACTACAATGAATCAAAATAAATATTTACTTCAAATTTCATGATTATTGGTGCAAAATTGAGCATTTTATAACCAAAATAAAAACAAAAATGGTGGTACCAGAAATACCGTCAGGCCAATCCGCACTAAAAGCAATAGGTCTGGTCCTTGGTTCAGTAAAAATGTGTGTACCAAATTTCGTGATTATTGGACAAAAATTGCGACCTGTACCGAGGGAATAAGAAATGACTTTTATATATACGAATTTGAGTTATTGGAGCCAAAATTTTCCTGAAATCATGAAACGAAAAATGCAGCCACCTCCAACCCTGGCGGCTAATACCGCACACTAAGCGTAATAAGTAAATTTTCTAAATGCAAACC
This sequence comes from Ericerus pela, assembly GCA_011428145.1. Lineage (NCBI taxonomy): Eukaryota > Metazoa > Arthropoda > Insecta > Hemiptera > Coccidae > Ericerus > Ericerus pela. The sequence continues at coordinate 106,427 of WOFM01000215.1, read as the reverse complement.
TACTTAAAAATATTTATTTTGAATTTTGAAATTACACAGTTTGAAACCATTAAAAACATAAATTGACTTGACAAAAATACCATCCTATCGATCTACACGAAAATTGGTAGAATGTTACTATCAATTATAAAAAATATTTGTTCAAAATTAAGCATTATACATTCAGACTAAAAACGAAAAGAAATATCTTTATCTGAAGTACTGTCCGGTCAATCCGCACCAAAACTGATAGAATGCTACAATAAATTATAAAAAATATTTGTTTCAAATTTCGTAAATATTGTTCCGAAATTCCGCAATTTATGACCAATATAAAAACAACAAAAATACCGGTACCGGAAGTACCGTCAGATTGATCAATACCAAAATTAGCAGTATAAGCAGAAGTGTAAAGCAAAATAAATTTTAGAAAAGCGAAAAGCAAAAAGTAAAAGTTTAATTTTTGAAGGTCAGATATAAAATTGGAAATATGAAGGGTTATTGATCCGCCTTCAGGAGAAAAAGCAGAAAGTGAAAAGTTTTAAGCAAAAAGTTTCAAAAATTTGGGAAATGAAAAACAAAAGTGAAAAACAAAATAAACTTCGGAAAAAGTGAAAATCACAAGTGAAAAGGGAAAGAAATGTTAGAAAAGAACAAAAAATAAAAGTTTCATTTTCAAGGTCAGAAGCAAAATCAAAAAGTGGAAGGGTTATTGAATCACTTTTTACCTCTGTTGTAAAATACGTCTAAAGGTACACAGTGGTTGCCTATTTAGCACCAGCCTTCAAGGATAAATATAGTATATGATGGAGATGATACACTGCTGTTTAAAAACAGGATCAATTTTCCTTAACATCTACACCGAGCACATGTACACTGGTATACAAATTACCCCACATCAATCGACACTGACCAATCAAAGTAATCAGATTCTCCAGAATAAGGTAATTTGTACGCCATTATTTATAAAAAAATACATGTCGTGATTTTTTTCTCCGATCAGATTTTTAAAAAGCGAAACACGTGGCACTGGCAGCACTATCCATAGGTGCAACACCAAAACAAATTTTGTGTCTTCATCATTTGTGATCGGTGGAGGGAGAAGGGTAATATCGATAGTTAATGATAGCACAGCTAGAACTATCAATAGTTACATATTGATCAGTGAAAAGTCCAATAGTACCCATAACTAAAAAAATTATTTTGACGCACACTCTGTTCATACTAAGAAGTGTGTGATGTCATTAACCATATCCACACTTCACTACTTGAAACCCAATGCTTGTTTACTTACTCTACAAAATTAGGCTTATCATTGCATAACAATGTGCATCAATACCTGATCTTCGCTCCCCAACAAACCACCACCACATTTATAGTTGATTCTGACATCACGCACTTATTACCACGAACAGAGCATTGGGATCTTAAGTCAAAGTAGTTGCCTTCTGGTGGCCAATTTGTCAAACAAGTTGATTTTGGGATTATGCACTGTTTTTTAGCATTGAGAATATACTTAATGAAAACTTTTGAAAGCAATTGCATAAAAACCATAAATGATAGAAAGCTGAAATTTTTAACAGACATCTATACAGGGTGAGTCGGATAGACACGCACCATATGGAAAATCTTCATATTGGTGCATATCTATATGACTTGAAAGGAAAAGATGAATGCAAAATTTTAATGGGTGAGGCAATTCCGATACACCACGTGAATAAAAGATAAAAGAGACGCAGACAGAATAAAACATGATTCAAGATAAGGCTACATTAATTCTTTGAAACAGACTTTAAAAAAGATATTGCATGTATGTAGGTTCAGAAATGAATGATTGCCTGAATTGGCATTGTACAAAATACTTGAAATAGTGTAAGTTGGTGTTTGATAAGTGTAAGTTGGTGTTTCATAAGCTTAGGTACTGACAATGGACACTACCCAGGAAAAAATGTGGTGAATGAATAAATGTTGTTCTGGATACTCGCATCATTAAGTAAGTGACCTATTTCCTACGTCTTTCCCATTATATCCTAAAGTCAAGTCACACAACTATCATTCGCTGTTACAAAAAGTTCAATGAAACTGGATGTGTGAATGTTCACCCAGGTGCCACAAACAGATACCAATGAGAGTCTGCTAACGAAGTAGTGGTCCTGGCTGCAGCGGGTGCAAATCCACATGCGAGTTTGCAAGAGATGGAGAGAATGACAGGAGTTTCACAGAGTACAGTAATACACATGCTGCATAAACATAAATACACAAATTACAAGGTACACCTCAGCCAGTACCTTACTCCAGAAGATCCCCCTTCCTGACTGCAATTTGCTTCCCTGATGATGGAAATGTGTGATGCTGACCCAAATTTCTTACGTAATATCATTTTCACTGATGAATCCTCCTTTACACTCAACCATGCCCCAAATAGACAAAATGTCTGTAAATGGTCACAAGTTAATCTACGTGAGTTTTATGCTACCCACACTCAGTACCCAGGACAGTTAAACGTGTGGACTGGCATCAAACTCTACTTAGTCCAATAGTGATTGATGGTACCCTGATAGGTAAGAAGTATTTAGCACTCTTAGAATCAGAAATCTGTGAAAGAGTTGCTGCTGTAGATACTAGTGTTACATTATGATGGATGCACGATGGGTGCCCAGCACACAATTATGGGACTGCCAGGGAGTTCCTTCAAGACTCATTCCCAGGTTGTATAATTGGTACCTATCAGCAACCCATAGCATGGCCTGTCTGGGCACCTGATCTAAATCCATGTGACACCTTCTTATAGGGCCATATCAAGTCAACAATCTAACACAACCACCTTGAAGCTCCTTTCCCAAACTTACAGTCACTTCAAAATGCTATTGAATAATGTTGCACCAATATCACCCATGCACAATTAGCAGCAGTCCAGAATAATTTTGAAGATTGCCAGAGGTACGTTGTGTTAGCAGAGGGAGGTTTATCTGAGCACATCTTATAATCCACTGTAGCGCTGGTAATGCATACCAATTTGTAGTATTTACAAAAGAACATGTTATTATTTTTACCTGTGTAAAATAAAGTAGAATTTTTTTTTATTTCTCAATTAATATTGTTCTATCAATTTGTAGTATTTCCTTATTTCATTATATCACTCTGTAAGTATTCTTTTCAGATGATGCATCTGAATTGCCTCACCCATTAAAATTTTGCATTCATCTTTTCCTTTCGAGTCATATAGACACGCACCAATATGAAGGTTTTCCTTATGATGCGTGTCTATCTAACTTATCCTATATAGGTTACTTGAAGATTCCCTGAAATTTTGGCTTAAATTGTACATTTATTTCTCAAGGTATTGCTGCAATTCAGTTCAAATCCTTTAATTTTAATGATGAGAATTCAACTTTGACTATATTGTAATGGACCAGTAAAGAAAGATGATTTCTGGTTGACATGCTGGTGCTAAATAGGCAACCAGAGTGTACCTTTTCACATACTTTCAGGTAATCTTCAGATAACTTATATAGATGTCTCCTAAAAATTTCAGGTTTCTACCCCTAAAAGATTTTGTGTAATTGGTTTTGATAACTTTGATTTTGTATTGTTTCAATGTTGATAAACTGCTCATTATCCCAAAATCATCAATGCTAATGATTTAGTCCAGCAAAGGCTTTACATCCCAATAGAAAGACTAGATTAAAAACAGGTGTAATCATACGATCATTCACCCAGGGTATTTCTTTGACTATAAATATATAACTAAAAGTCCTTATCGAATAATATACAAGTCAATTCACTCCTTGTCTTATCAATACAATTTTTGTACTATGCTAATTACTTCTACATTTTTCCATCATACTAACCTATGAGATTAATATTTCAAAAATTTCCATTTAATTCCATTGCAATCAAAGTTATCAAGAATTACTGCAAGAGAACTGTTACATTTAAAGAGATGAAATTTTGCAGACATTGCCATTTGTTAGGTCTAGATTCTGTGAAAATTTCATTCATATCATGTATTTGGTTATGAGGATATCACTGATATTATTTTGGATTAAATATTTCAAATTATATGAACTCAATCAATTCTCAAGAACCAAAAATCGCATTGAGATGAAATTTTGATAAATCATTTTGATCTGTTAGCTTGAAAATCCATGAAAATTTGGATGAAATGGTATGTTACTTGAAGAATTTCAGTGATATCTCCCAAACCCAATGTGCAATTTCATCCAAATTTTCACAGACTCGCAAGCGAATGCATCAAAATAATTCATCAAAATCTCAGGTCTATCCTACTTTTTTTTTGAGAGAATTGATCGTGTTCATACAATTTGAAGCATGTTATCTCACACAATTTCAGCGAAATCTTCATAACCAAAAATTCAATTTTGATCTCATTTTTACAAAATCTGAAGCTGACATCTGACAAAGACTGACAAATTTCAGATTTCTAAATGCAACAGTTCTCTCACAATTGTTTTCAAAACTTCAATTGCAATATAATTAGCACAGAATTAAAAAAATACTCTGGAGAATACTCAATTGAATGTGTTTTACAATGTGATTTATGAAACTAAATTCAATGGACTTACACTATCAAGCAGTGAAATGACTTGTATATTTGATAAGGACTATGATATAACTATATGGACTAAGCATATTGATAAGAACTTAAAGGGAATATATATCTTATAAATAATTATCACTATAGGAACAAGGTCCTTCCAATTTTGCTTTTTATCCGTAATTTTTGACGTTCTTCAAACTTGAAAAATGTATAACAAGTGAGAAATAAATTAATTTTAATCAAAATGAAACATTTTTGTATTCAATTAATAGTAAAGGTGGTGAACTTTTTGTAATAAAAATCACATTCCAACATCGATACTTATTATGTTGTCTTCACCCACATGTGAGATTTTGAACATAATTTGGACAAGTTTGAGAAGAAAAATAGGAAATTGAAGTTCATAGGGTATGCACCTGCTGGCTATAAATTATTATATGTATATTGAAAATCAAGCAAATTTTTCTTTCTTATGACGTTGAATTAAACGAACTGCAACCCATGATACATCATTATGATGAGACTAATGTCATTCTAAATGAAGTCAATGATTCTAATGTCGAGAACACTGAAGTCGATGGTATCGTTAATTTTGACTGTTAATTCGTGTTATTTAATAGGAAATTTTGTAAGTGAATATCCTCAAATATCTGATGCAGCAATGAAGTCTCCTAAATGCTGCTGAGTGGAAGAAAGCCAGTGGGTTTGAGCTTAAATCTTCCTTCCAATTCTACATGTAAAGTTGTTAAATGTCTGTCAAAGTTGCCAAGTATTACCTGTTGATGGATACTTATCAAAAAGTTTGATCATGCTAATAATGTAAATTTAGTTAGTCACAACTTTCAGAAACAGCATAGCTTCAATTTTGATGATACTTATCTGCCAGCTGTCAAATTATCAACAGTGCATTTTCTGTTGTCCATTACAAACAAGTTAGGTCATTATCTACATCAAATTGATATTTACAGCTCGTTTTTAAATGGTATTTCAGAAGATGTTTATCTTGAGATCCCAGAAGGGATAGAAATGAAGTTAAATCATAGTAAATGTCTTAAAATTAAACGATCATTGTATGAACAGAAGCAAATGTTCAAAGTTTAAAATACTGCCTTTCACATCTTTTTAATGTCTTTATAGGATTCAAATATGGAAAGGCTGATAATTGTTTGTAAACTTTCAGAAAAAACTGCTCGATCATATATTTCTCAGTTTATTTTGACGACAATCACACACATAAAATGATGTAAATGAAAGTAAAAAAGTTAGGCAGCTTATCTGCCAAAAGTTTAAATGTAAGACTTCGGAGGGGCAAATAACTGCCTTAGATTAACTTTTCATATAACAGGTGAAAAGGAATTCTGAAAATAAATCAAAAACTGTTAATAGAATTGGTGGCCAAACGATTCAACTTGTTTCATTGTAAAACCATGTATTTGCTTACTGAACCTCATATTCAATTATATTGCTTAACTGATGGCCTTAATAATAAACTGAATAATGAACACCAGCAACTTACTGGTTGCTTGATGTACATAATGTTAATTTTCATCCTTATATCAGCTTTTTGATAAGCTTTTTTAGCCAGTTCCAGGGTGCTACCTATACTGAACATCTGAATTATTTGTCTCATGTCCTAAAGTATTTAATTACCACCATTGATTTAGAACTGATTTATTATTGAAACATAAATTCTGAAACTAGCCAGAAACAGCCAACTGTTGCTCTTTCGAGGGCAAAATGTGAGCTTATTGCTTTATGTGAAACTACCACTGAGAGTCTTTGAATCAAATGATTGATAAATACTGATATTTATCCCATGTCCAAACTTTTTGAGGATAACCAGAGTTGTTTATCCACAGTGAAAATGGCAAAATGGAATATGAAATGTAATAAACACATTATCAAATATAGCTTTATTTGTGATGCACACACCAATAAATTATTTGTATATTAATACATTTTCACTAATGATAAATTAGGTGATCTGTTTACAAAGGGTCTGGTTACCCCAATTTAAGAATTTTGTAAAATTGCAGAATATTATTAATTGATACCTTTTATAACGGTATGTTACGATTTTTCTAGACTGATTTAGTTTTTAAACCTTCTTTGTATTATCATGTTTTTAACACTATTTTATTATTTTCGTTTATAAATGCAATTAATTTGTTTTTAATTGACTGATCATTTTCTGCTTTGTACAACAATCTGCAACTTAATTTATTCATTGATTGTTTTTAGAATCTGGTTTATATGTATTCATATATTAATCAAATCTTCATGATTTGAGGTGGTATGTGAAATTATAATTAATGATGAATCAAATCATTTCTATTTGAATCATCTGTGACAAGCTATTCTCATTCACTAGTTCTGTAGTTTGATATCTGTGATATGGTGCTACTCCACAGCACTTAACATTTTCTAACTATGTTATATGTCAGTCGTGTAATAATTTTTGATTGATCATCACCGTGTTTCTACTTATACAATATAATGAGCTTATTTTACATGTCTTCCATTTTATTTATTCAGTTTTAAACTCATACAGTTCTGTTCAACTTTCATCGTTCAATCCTTTGATCCTGAGATCTCAAAACTTCACATTATCAAAGACATAAAGCTAGAGAGATGTCCAACACCTGTTCAAAAACACATCAAAGATAGAATGCTGATAAAATAAAATTTTTCAAATTCCAATATTTGATACTGCGCATGGGTCTTAGTTTGATAGTATGTGTGTATCAGTATGGAAGTGTTTGTTTTCACAAAAAATATGCGCAGTTTTGGATGCGCAAAATGTATAACTCGAAGTGTTTCTTTTCTGTCGTTCATGTATTTTTAAACCACAGCACATATGGAGTGATGGACATCTTTTTAGCTGTATGTCTTTGATTGTTATACATAGTCAAGGGTTTTTTTTTTCAATGACCACATTACTGGAACCAGAAGAGATGTCCTATGCCTGCTTAAAAAATGCCAAAGATAGAATGGTTTGAATTTGAATATTTGTTACTGGGCATGGCATGCTAAGCATGGGAACTATCGGACTTTTTGCATTGAAAACTAGATGGTTCTCCTCCTACCTCTTAACCAAAATTTCTCAAAAAAATAATAAAAGAATCTTCCAACTGATAAATCAGTTGCCAGACAAAGTAAAACCACAAAACATTTTGAAGAGGGACCTTCAATTATGAACACAATTTTTAATTTTTAGTTTTTGTATTTAAAAATAACAATTTCAGCTGTAAAAAATGGAAATTTTGAAACTATTGATAGTTATCATTAACAGCATTGCTTATCAATAACTAAGGATAATCCTTCTTATCGATAACTACCGATAGTTATCCCATCACTAGGGCATGTGCTACAGTTTGATAGCGTATGTGTATTGGTATAGAGATGTCTATTTTTCAGGGATTGAGAAACTCCACATTTTTTCATTTGGTTTCTGTTAATTGAGTTTGTGAAATTTATCATAATGTTAGCCACTTTGGTTCCATTTTCATCACTTAGGTTTCCATTTCCATTCCCTTTCCGGATTTTACCAACATTTTTCATTCAGTTTCCATTTCGGATTCTGTTTCTGTTTCCATTTAGAAAAAAATTTTTTCCTGATTTAAAATTTTCCAATTTTTGTTCAAATATCGATACATCGATATTTTTTTGATATTTCCCAAAAAATATCGATATTTTTTCAAATTTTTTTTCCCACACCAAAAATTAATCTGGAGAGAAATCGAAATGATTCATCATTTGATTTCCATTACGATTCCATTATTGGTTTTGAAACTAATGAATTAATTGTTTCCAATTTGGTTTCCATTTCAGAATTTTGGTGTTTCCGTTTATTTAGGTTTCCAGTGAAAAAAAAATGGTTTCCATTTCCAAAAAATTCCGTTTCCATTTCTCAATCCCTGCTATTTCGACAGTGAAATATGAGCAGCTTTGGCTAGTGATGGGCAGATGGGAAAATTCCCAAGTCAAGGTAAGTTGACAGGAAGAAATTTAGGAAAGTAATCTAAAATAACTTCCCATTTAACTTCCCACCTCACAAAAATGTAGAGTTGGCCATAATAAATCGATTGATACATTCTAACCTATATTTTTAAACGCTTTTATTGCAGTGTCACTTGAAAATGAAATATTATGACATAATTCTAAGATTGCTACCAACTACCAAATGGGCTAAAATCTGGTTTTTAAATTGCAAAATTCACATATTTACACTATTTCTACGCCAAGTTCAATAATATTATTATTTACAAAAATAGACTGATAAAAACATGAATATGAATTTGATGATCATTATGAATGGTATGGTTATGAATTTTATATGTTAAATTCGGTTTGATTAGAAAATTAAAATAAGCTGTAAAAGCAAACAGAAATTTTAAAATAGTAAAAACACAGCTTACACTGCTTTCAATATATCAAAATTATCCTCTCGACAAGCTGGACTGATAAATGCGATAAGATTTTAAAATTCCCAATGTTTGCAGGGAAGGCAGGGAAGTGAAGGAAGAAAGGTAAGGATAAGGAATAAAAGTAATTACCTTCGCATTGACCATCACTAGCTTTAGCTGCGCAAAACGTACGACCCAAATTTCTTCTTTTCTAACTTTTTACGTGTTCTTAAACGACGTCGCAGGAGCGTTGGACATCTCTTTAGCTTCAGTCGCACGTTCGACTCGATCCGACAGAATCACAATTCTTAGAGAAAAAAACGTCGCTCGAGTACACCCGTTTTTTCCAGTCCTCTTTGGAACGCACAGTCAATACAATTGAGTACAATATACTCGAACTTTCTCAAACCTTAATACTTAGTAAGTGCCCACGTTCGCTGTTGGTAGAAATTACGTGGTCAAGTTGTTTGGAATGTAAGTTCGAATGGAATATTCCCCGAATTAGGCATTCGGTGAAACTTGACACACGTTGCTGTCAACTGATTCGAAACTGAAAACCTGGACGATACAAATGAAACGAACTGACTGAATGAACTTGTATTGAGAAAATGGCAAAGCGCGAACTAACGTCCAAAATTTCTGGTACCAAACGGCGAAAGGTTAGAACCGTTAAATTTTTAAAAATGTGTTTTAATCGTTGACAAGAATTCCGGCTTTCTTTCCGCCTTGCGCAAACGTGCAAACGGTCCCGGCAAGCAACGATTTATCTATATAAATAAAGGTCACTAACCTAAGATCTTCGAAAATGCTTCGCCGATTGCTTCGAAATTTTGAGGAATTATTCGCGTTGTCCCAAGGAAGGTTTTTATCCAACTCCTAGGTACTGACAAAGTTATCAATGTTTGAACTTTCCAACATTTTAGGGTAATAGCAAACGTAGATAAATATTAAAATACATTCGCAATGTAAGAAAAACTTTTCACAAAATTCGCTGTTATCAGTTCACCATCAATTATACATTTACGCACGCGCGTACACGTGGGTAAAACTTTAGGTAAAACGGTCGGAGGCAAAGAAAACCCGCGATTATCCCAATCAAATCCTTAATGTTACATCCAATCATTCGAGGGTCAGTTTACAAATATTTTATATCACAATACATTACTCCTTAGAGAGGAGTTCCGTCTTCATTCCCTGCGAAAGATCGAAGATGCGACAAACATTTTCGATTACGAGCGAAAGAAGATAGCCTCTTCAGAGAATTAGACGTATGTAACAACCGAATGAAATAAAACTGATGAGGTATACTTACAGCTACGCGTAGAGGTTAAATTCTATTATGGTTGCGACTCGAGGATTCAGTTGAAATTGGAAAGGAAAGACGGTGTGTCGTAACAACTAACAAATTAATTATACTAGAATTCATTCGTCCAAAACTATCGTAAATATTTAAGCGGCGGGTTACCGAATACCGAGGTTAGAATAAAATTGTTAAAACTTTGTACCAATGTTTCTACTTTTTACCACTACTGGTATTTCCGTTTATGTTTTTGTTGATAAGGATAACACAGATGTGTTTATACAAGCGTCTAGGGACACTGCAGGGTAAATTTTTTTCTGGTAGTTTCGGAATTGGTCGGAACACTTCAGTTCGACTTGGGATTTTCGTTTGTTTTGTTTGTGATGTGAGGCGGTAAAGACGAGGACCGAAAAAGAGTAAGAGAGAAGTATTCACGATAGAATTTATTAGCAGACTAAAATCACATTTGGAAATAAAATATGATTTAGTACGAAATGGCGAAGTAACAGCGTTATCGGTTCGAGAGTAGTAGGGGAAGCACTTCGTGATGAGAGTGTACGTGTGACATATATATATATATATATATAGTATGATCGTGATGATGATGAAGAAAGAGAGAGGGTGGGATTTCGTATCAACAGTTTGTTAGTTTATTGATAATAATGGTAGTTGGAAAATGGCTTACCTAATTGTTTAATTTTTGATGTTTTTAAATATGAATTCCAAATTGCAATTCATCTGCGACCTATGTCAAACTTCTTTTGGTAAAAAACATCATGTACTCAGGCACATTGAAAACATTCATTTCATTAATAGGCCTACCAGTGTAAAAAAATTCAAAAACATCCAAGTAAAATCTGTTGGGATACGATTCCCTCACTGCCTCACGAACATGTAACCATACATTAATCAACACTGCATGTAACACATTACATTTATTGTTTCTGAATGTGGCGACACTGATCGCCAGAATAATATTCTTTCCGCCACTGCTCGACGGAGAATGTTCTCCGCTCGTCAGTCGTTGTACTAAAGTCATGAATAAATCTTTTTATTGATAAATGTCCGTGCTTAATTTTTCTTGGATGAAACGATCGAAACTCACCTCAACATGGTAGCCAGAGCTGCGTACCTATGAAAATAAGTGCGGGATTCGAAATGTGTTCGTGTTAATCGTGTAATTTGTCAAATGTAAAAAAGTTTTTGTGTTTCACGCAAAGTGAAAGGCTTAGTGCCGTGTGATACTTCCGTGCAAAGTGGAAGAAAAGTTAAAAAGTTCGTGAACGTAAAGTTCGGTTCCAGTGATTAAAGGAATTATCCTGGAAAATTGAAAATCAGCAAACCAAATGAATTAAAGGTAATAGTCAAAATTAATGAAAACATCAGTGAAATCGTGGGCGCCAGTTAAAACGTCTAAGTCGAGAGTTTGGTGTAAGCAGATCAGGTACGAGAGAATCCTGTGGTTTGGAAAACCGGCTTGCAGAGTCAAAAATGGCTGGCAGTTGTTCGTGCTGTGATCCAAAAAGGAAATCGAGATCAAAAAGTCAAAAGTCTGAAAGTTGCAGCGTCAGAAGTCAAAGTCAACATCAAAGTAGAATAGAAGAAAAACGGAAAAATACGAAAACCGAATCGAGATAAGTAAAATTTAGAATAATTAATTAGTAATCAGTGTGATTTTATTTCAAAATTAGTAGTAGAAGTTCGAAATTTAAGTGAAATAAAGTAAAACGTTCGAAATATTTTCATGTTAACTCTCATCCAAAATTAGAGGAAAGTTGAAACTTGAAAGGTATCATTGGTAACCTTTCAAACTTTTTCTTGTTGGTCGAGAGTGGTCGAAAAAGGGAAATATTTGTTGAATGAGATACATCTTGAATAACAAAGAAAAAATGACTGAATACCTATTGACTTTGGTGACAGTTTTTTCCTGTTCACATTTTACAAAGAGTACTTCTAATCGATAATAGATAATGAATTATTTCCTTTCAGCATTAACCTTTTGCATTTCTGTTGAATAATTTTGTCTTGAAATTTAATTTATGTTTTAACGTGTTCAACAGAATTATTCTCGTTCTGAAACACAACCAAAAGCTGAAACCAATTTTCGACTTAGAAATTTTTGGCGATAATAAACCAAAACTTCGATAAACAGAGAAGAAATTGAAACAACGGCGGAGAGATCAGCTCATCGTCAGCGACAGCGTTCGTAAGAATTAATTAAAATACCAAATAATTATTAAGAATTATAATATAATATAATATTTTAATTGCATTCCCGATCGAGCGGCTGAGACCGTGTTTTGCATAATCGTGTGGTTGAGATTGTTTTACCCCTAGATTTAAGTGCTCGTGTTTCTGAGGTAGGAATAATAAACCCCCGATAGAAAATTTTAACAATATGTCACGTTTTGACACAAAAAAAGTATTTGACGGGAGGAATTATGACGCCTGGAGGACCATGATGGTCTCCACACTTTATGCAAAGGGACTATACCCAATTATGCAGGATACCGAAACAGAGGTGCTATTTTTGGGTTTAGAGTTAAACAATTTTTTAAATCCTGAATCTAGTAATACTAGCCCAGCAACTCGTATGACATATTTCCGAAATCAGGAAAAGGGAAAGGCCCTTATATATCAAGGATTAAACAATGAATTGATCGAAAGAGTTAAAGACCTTAAAACAATAAATCAAATTTTAAAAGTTCTCGATGAGAGATATAAAAGTTGCACACAGGTTACATACATCAACGCTAAACAAGCATTCCAAAGATTAAAATTCAATAGCGATGGGAACATGAGAAGTTATTTAGATGTTTTCTCGAGGTCAGCCCAAAAAATAAGGGATTGTGGGAAGAATCTGGACAAGCAGGAGGAGATAGAACAACTCCTAATCTCATTAAACATGGACTATGATATGACTAGGCTGGAGTTTAATACTTTAAGTCAGGAACAAAAAACAATTGAAACTCTCCACGCCATGTTAATCGAAAGGTCGGATAGGTTATATGACGAGAAAAAGTCAAAATATAATAATAATAATAAATTTTGTAACTTCACAAATAATAATAAAAACCAAAGATTTCAATATGGTGGAAACTATAATAGATATAATAATACAAATAGAAATCAGAACCATAATCAAAACGTAGATCAGGGGAAGATGAAATATAATAATAACCAACATAAAGAAACATCACAGTACAATAATAATAACTATGAAAATAAAAAATATGATAATAATCAAAACCAAAATACTTTGCCAAGTTTGAGTACATTAGTTTGTTTTAAGTGCCATAGCAAAGGGCACATAGCCAAAGTATGTCCGTCAAATAAAGAGGGTGCAAGACCCCAAAATAAATTAGATGGTCCTGCACAAAATACAAGATACGGACGGAGCAACACTAATAACAATAATAATAAAATCAAAAAAGAAAATGACGTTCAGTGGTCAATGATGATCAGATATAGAGATCAAGGACCGAACAATAATTTAAATAATAAATTAATAAATCTAATAACATCAAAAGATACTAAACAGGAGACAAACTCCAATTATGTTCCCTTAACTAAAAGGATTATGTTAGATGGTGGAGCTGTAGCTCACGTCATTTCGGACCTGTCGAAACTAACCAACCCTATAATGTTGGAAAAACCCATCGAACTGGAATGTGCAATTCAAGATACACTCTTAGTGGCCACGCATATAGGTACAATGTTTATTAGAGTAGAGAACTCAGAACGCAACCAAAAAGTCATAAGACTAAAAAACGTACACTATGTACCATCCCTCAATGTAGACCTGATGTCGGGTATAAAGATAACTGAAAATAGGGCGCTAGGAATAGATCAGAATTTTTCTGCAGCACATATATATGTCAGAGGAACAGATGAAGTAATTTTCTCTGCCCCAAAAATAAGGGGGGTATACATGGTTAAATACGAAATCGTACAGGAATCCACAGTTAACATAATAGAAGACGAAGATGAATTAAATAAAATATGTCCTTATAAGAATGAGTCGAATAAACTGGCATGTATGCCTAATATAAATTCCCAGGACGAATGGATGGAATATGAGATAGAGGAAGAAATTATTGAGGAAAGTCAGAATGAAGTGGAAGAGAATATAGAGAACACAAATAATAATACACAAAATAATATAAATAATAGTAACTTAAATAATAATGACTTAATAAATGTCAGTGACGAATATAGTAATAATGAATCACATAATAACGAGATGAATGAAGGTGATATTGAACCGAATGAGGATGTAGGCGTGAATAATAATGATATAATAAATAATAGTAATATAATAGATAATAATCAAGAAGTAAGCCAGGATATAGAAAGGCCGAAAATAGATAAAAAGATGATATGGCATAGGAGATTGGGACATTTGTCTGGTAAAAATTTAAAATTATTGACAAAAGTCTCAAGGGGTATTCCAAACGGGATCACGTTCCGCGATGACGAATTTAGCCTTTGCGATATATGTGTAAAGGCTAATTCCAAAAGGTTGGGACATAGTGGAAACCGGACTAGACCCGAAAGAAAATTGGAACTCGTTTCATCGAATACTATGGGCCCCTTTTCACCAGGAATATACGGTGAAAAGTACGTTTTAATATTCGTGGATCATGCCACAAAGTATACGTTTATCTCTACCATTGAGAAGAAATCAATGGTTTATGAGGAATTTAGAAAATTATATATGAAGTTGAAGTCGAAATTCCCAGATCACCCTATAGCCACTTTGAGATGTGACAATGCAAGGGAATACCTTGACTCAAATATGAAAAATTTTTGTGAGGAGAACGGCGTGAACCTTGAGCCTGTCGTTCCGTATTTGCCAGAGCTGAATGCAATGGCTGAAAGACAGAATCAAACGATAATGGCTAGAACTAGGGCCATGCTGTTCGACTCCGATTTAAAACTTCAGTTACTGGTCATTGGCTGTTTTGACGGCTGTTTATAACATAAACAGAAGCCCAACTAGGGCCAATAAAGACAATAAAACCCCGTTCAAAATGTTTTATGGCATAAAGCCTGATTTATCCAATATGAGAGTTTTTGGATCTCTCGCATTTAGACACATCCCTATAGAAATCCGTCAACAGCAGGCTACAAAAAACAAGAGAAATAAAACCAATGTAGAACATCCGAAATTAACACAAAGATCTGATAATGGTATATTCGTGGGATACACGAATAGTGGGTACTGTATAAGGAACCCGTTAATAGACAAATCGCATGTCACCTGCGATGTTAGATTTGATGAAACGAGAAATATCACAAAAATAATAAATAAAGATGATAATAATGACACTATACAGGGAGACGATAATATAATAGAAACCCCTGTAATATTAAACCTATTTAAATCAAGATATAAAAATTATATTGAGGACCACATCCCTCAAAGATGGGAGGATGTAGACAATAACCCTTTTGGGGAACAATGGCGACAAGCTATAAATGACGAGCTGAAATCATTGTCTGATATGGGCGTGTGGGAGGTAGTACCCAGGGAGAGAAGTGTGAGGTTAGTAGATACAAAGTGGTGTTTCACCACAAAGCCCAACAATCAAGGCGTTCACATACCGAAGGCCAGATTGGTTGCAAGGGGCTTCAAAGATCTCACCCACTATTCTCTAACTGAGACATATGCCCCAGTGATCCAATATTGGCTTATAAGATGGATGCTATTAATCACAAATAAATATAATCTAAATATTACACAGTTCGATATAAAAACAGCATTCCTTAACTCGGAAATAAAATATCCTATTTTTATATCTAACCCCAAGGGATGCCAACTGGGTGAAAATAAATGCCTAAGACTAATTAAGTCAATATATGGACTGAAAACGTCTTCCAAAAGTTGGTACAACCTATTAAATTCGACGATAATACAAGTGGGATTTATACAATCTAAAATAGATAGGTGTCTATATGTAAAAAAAGATGATACTGGTGCAATGGCATTTTTGATAGTCTATGTGGATGACATGTTGTTGGCTAGCAACCATGACGAGTGGACACAAGACTTGATAAGTATCTTCAAGAAAAACTTTACTTTAAAAATAGAAGACAACCCCACTTTTTTCGTAGGATTCGAGATAAATAGAGATATAATAAAAAAGGAAATAATATTAACCCAAAATAGATACATAGATAAAATATTAAGGAAATTTGGTATGGCGGAATGTAAACCGTCAACCACACCGATGGAAACGGGGCTTAAGATAAAGAAGCCAACAAATGGATTGGATGACACTGAATATAGGGCCATGATAGGGAATTTGCTATATGTGGCAAGACTCACCCGCCCGGACATTGCGTTCGCCGTCAACTATTTGTCGCGATTTCAAGCATCCTCCAATAGTGAAATAAAGAACTATGTTCGTCGTATAATTAGGTACCTTAATACAACAAGGGATTTCTCGTTAGTATTCCACTTGGACCAAACTCAAATTAAAGCATTTGTCGATGCGTCGTATGCACCCGACGTAGACGATTCACCCGTAGATATAAATAATTTGGAGAAAGGGTGCTCCACCACTGGCTATATGATTTTCTTAAACGGAGACTTGTTAAACTGGGCCGTTCACCTGCAAAACTCGGTTGCAACATCGTCAACTGCAGCCGAATTAATTGCGTTGAATGACGCACTGGACGATATATATGTGATCTGGAGACTTACTGAGAGCGTTTTTTCTGTAACCGACTCAGTGCAAGTGTATGAAGATAACATATCCGCATCACGCATTGCATCTGGGGGAGGCCAAAAACGCTCCAGGTCACTAGCGATCAAATGTTATGCAGTTTTAGAAGCATTCAAAAATAAGTTAATAACGTTTAACGATATTAGGTCATCTGATCAGGTTGCTGATATTTTAACAAAGGCACTTGATCGGAAAACCTTTCAAAATATTGTTATGAGAATACTCCAGACAAGTCAACTTTTCGGCCAATAGTCTTAATTGACTCAACCCTCAAAATTTTTCAATTTTGGTTTGGACTGCGGATGGGCGTCGGTCTTTTAGCGCCTATTGTAAACCGAGCGGTCCATAATTCGTTTCACAACTCACTTCACAATATACAATAGGTTCCCCGTAGCTGCTCTGCCTTTCTTATTGGTATCAGCATTCCCTAATATATACAATTGATTCCCACAATAGTACGATCACATTAAAAAATCCCACACGACTAATTATAGGGACATATATATATATATATATATATATATATATAATAATATTTTTTCTATAGCTGACGATGAGGAGATATTGATCTCTCCGACCTGCCAATTTTTTTATATTTTAAAATCAAAATCACACAATACTCATAAGACGTGACACTGTAACATAAGGTTATATATACCTCATGTTAACTTTACATGATATATTTAAGATAATACATTATGACAATATATGAATCCATACACATTTATTATAAAACATTATACTAGTCAACGACATATTTTTTTTAGATTGTTTATTATACCATTTTATATATATATATATAATTTTTTTTTATATGACAACTATATGCAACAATTTTGACTGCTATTGCTTATTTCTCGTTTATATGTTTGTTTTAAATACATGCAATATGTGACACACTTTTAGTTATATGTTCGCTCGTCCGTTTTGAATTGCAGGGGGGTGTTGGGATACGATTCCCTCACTGCCTCACAAACATGTAACCATACATTAATCAACACTGCATGTAACACAATACATTTATTGTTTCTGAATGTGGCAACACTGATTGCCAGAATAATATTCTTTCTGCCACTGCTCGACGGAGAATGTTCTCCGCTCGTCAGTCGTTGTACTAAAGTCATGAATAAATCTTTTTATTGATAAATGTCCGTGCTTAATTTTTCTTGGATGAAACGATCGAAACTCACCTCAACAAAATCCAATGTTTTCTATGCTGTTTTTCCTGCAATACTTCCTGTGCATACGATCGTCATTTAGAAAATAAGTAATGTTCTTTTCTGTTTCGTTTTCTTTGCATTCATGTTAAATTGAATAAATAAAGTTGACTCCGATTTTTTTTTTAATATTTTCATTTCTGGTGGTTTATTCGAACATGTTCTCATGAATACTACACTTCGTTCTTCTTTACAGTGTCACTCAGTGTTTTTTATTCACAACTTAAAAATTTTTCAGATTCTTGCTTTAAAAAAATATATTAAAAAAAAATACAGCCTCTACAAATAAATAGTTTTTTTTACAAAAATTCTAAATAATTTCAAATTTCAATAAAAACACAAAATAACTTTGAAAACTAAGTCAAACAAAATGTTCCGAATGATTCCAAAACCACCCGAAAAAATTTACCCTACGGTGTCCCTAGACGCTTGTGATGTACACACGGTTTTTGCTTTTGTTGGCCAGGATCCAACATGACTAGCGTGAAAATGACAAGAACAACTGTAACTCTTCACTCATGTTTTTGACAACGCGGATTTTTAACTGAGGTGTTTTGGATGCCGTCCCGAGAAAGTGAACTTCTTGTGCTAGACTAGTTTCTTCTGAAGTTTCTTCATTTTTTGTGATGTTTTCTTCTTTATTTATCGCATTAATTTGTTTTTTTGATGATTTTAATTTTAACATTTCTGAATTAGCTTCTTCCATAGCTAGTTTATATGATTCTAACTGTGATTTTAATTTTTCTACTTCGATGGTAACAAGTGGATCTATGAGGGGTCTTGTTTTATCTTTACAGTATAGATAATCATCGAATGCTTTATATAATTCTGGGACTGTTTTTGGTCTCAGTTTCAAAATATGTTCTCGTTCTTTTTCTCCGAGAGATCTATAGATATGATCCATTATCCTTTCGTCTTTTAAAGTTTTAGAGACAAATATAACAAAATCTAGGAAATCATCATCTCCGTTGTAAACTCATTTATGGAGAGTTTCTCGTAATTGTGGAACTGTTTTTTTAAATGATTCATACAATTTTGGTTTCAGTGATTCGTATGTTAGTATTGTAGGATCATTTGCTAATATTTCGTTGAATATTAGTTGAGTGTTTCCGGTAAATGCAATTTTAATTTTTCTGAATTTTGTAGCATCATCTAGCCAGCCAAATGCTTTGCATTCGTTCTCAAATTGGGTTAAAAATGTTTTTATGTTTTCTGACGGTAAGTTTGAAAATGTGGAAGGTCTGTTATTTCCATTGTTAGTATTATTATTATTAGTATTAGCCATATTTTCAGCTATTTCTCGTAGTCTTTTTGTTAGAAGATTTGATTTGTAATAAGCTTCTTCTGGGGATTTGGAAGGTGTATGGATATATTCCGAAATTTGTGGAATTGTTTTGTTGTGATTTTGAATGATTGTAGATGTTGATGTGTTTGGAGTGTTTTCTTCTGAATTTGATGAAATTTCGTTAGATTCAGGAAGGTATTTGGAATTGTTGAATGATATTAAAGTATTATCATCAAAAGAGGTTTCTGATATTTTTTGATTGGCTATTATTTTTGCAAGACGTTCTGAATTAGGTTTTATGGTTAGATCATCAATATTAGTTTTATGAAGGAGAGAGTTAATAGGATGTTTAGGGTGAGTTTGGATAAAAAAAGCCTAGAGCAAGTTGTAACTCGGGTCTGTTTTTAACTTTAGGTAGAGGTAAATCACAAATGTTTAACCATACGTTTTTTAGTTCACGATTAGTGAGAGTAGAGATCCAGTGAGTTTGGTTGAAATACTTTGAGTTAGGTGTGTTAGCGTTATCGTTATCGAGATCTTCGTTGATCATAGGGTTAGTAAATGTTGTTGGACTTACAAGTTTTTGTTGTTGATTTTGTTGTAACAGTTTAACATATCTGCACCACAGTATCCTGACATCACGATCCTCAATCCTCAAGGTGATCGGAGATTTGGCGTGTTTTCTTCGGAAGACTTTGCTGCAGAGACGTCATCTGTTGACTTTTGGATTGGATGGATTGGGAACTGGATTCTTTTTACTTGGAATTTTTACTGCACGTTAATATCGGCACTTTAAGACGCTGTGTTTCTTTTTATTTAATAAAATTTTTATTTTTTTCACAAACTTTTTTGAAAATTATTTCGACTTTTTTATCACAATTAGAAACACAATTTGTTTTGTTCGGGCACCAATTATTCTGTGACGGTTATATATCGTAACAGAACAATCAAATACACAAGTTAGTTAAAAAGGTGTATTGGACATAAACTTTATAGAAGAGTAACAGTAATAAACATCAAGAATTAAAAGAATAGGTAAGATTATAACAACATTAAGAAGAGTTAATTAGACTTGAGTAGAATGAATGAAATAGTACAAAACATGAGATTATATAGTAAGTAAAAAGAGGAAGGTTCAGGTGAATTTACAAAGTATTGGAGAAGGGTTTTGATCTTATTGGTTAATAGAAATATATGTACAGTAAGTATGACTAATGGTCTTGTAAGAGTATGACATAAAGTGGGTGTTCACAAATAAATTAGTAGAAATTAGTATATATGCAAGATTGCAGAAATAGTGTAAACAAAAGATGAGTTCATTGTTTATGAGTAAACACAGTAACTGTTTATGTAGGAAATGATGTCATCAAACAATTCTTGACTTGAAGAAATGACGTGAGAGTTAATGAATGGGAAATAATAGAAAAATAGAGAGAAAGTAATGATGATGATGATAATTAGTAATACGAAAATATTAAGTATTATGAATGATACAAAAATATCGTTACAAGAATAATAATATAAATAAAACACAAAATAATACAACAAATAATAATATAGAAAATCAAAATCACGAAAATATAAAAAGTTCTAATGATACAAACGAAAATAATAATAATAATTCATAACAACATGAAATATATGAGGAAAGAAATGAAATGAATGAGGATATAGGAGCCAATATAAATAATAATAATATAAAAGACAAAAATAATATAAGTGACAAACAGGAGCCTAATGAAAGAACAGATAATACAAAGATAGATAAAAAACTAATATGGCATAGAAGATTAGGACATCTGTCAGGGAAAAACTTAAAGTTCTTGACAAAGGTCTCAAGAGGTATTCCTCCTGGAATTACTTTTCGTGATGACGAGTTCAGCCTTTGTGAGGTATGTGTAAAAGCTAACTCTAGAAGATTAGAGCACAATGGAACTCGCACACAACCAGAGAGGAAACTTGAGCTTGTTTTGTCAGACACAATGGGTCCCTTTTTGCCAGGTGTATATGGTGAAAAATATGTTTTAATTTTTGTGGACCATGCCACAAAATATACTTCTGTTTCCACTATCGAAAAAAAGTCCATGGTTTCTGAAGAATTCAAAAAGTTATATTTAAAACTAAAATCAAAATTCCCGGATCATCCCATAGCTACCCTACGATCCGATAATGCTAGGGAATATTTAGATTCAAATATGAAATCCTTCTGTGAGAACAATGGCGTAAACCTTGAGCCAGTCGTCTCGTATTCACCGGAGTTGACTGCAATTGCCGAAAGGCAAAATCAGACAATTCTGGCTAGGACTAGGGCTATGCTGTTTGACTCGAATCTGGATTTCAATTTCTGGTTGTTGGCTGTTGTGACGGCTGTTTATATCATAAACAGGAGCCCAATTAAGGCAAATCCAGATAACAAAACCCCCTTTGAGATGTTTTACGGCATAAAGCCGGACGTATCAAACATGAGAGTCTTTGGATCTCTCGCTCACAGGCACATCCCCATAGAAGTCCGTCAGCAACAGGCCACAAGAAATAAAAGAAAACTTGTCAATATAGAACACCCCAAATTAACTCAACGATCCGACCGAGGAATTTTTGTAAGATATACCAATAGTGGGTATTTTATTAGGGACCCATTAATGGAGAAATCGCACGTCACTTGCGACGTCAGGTTTGACGAAACAAAAAATATAATAGAAATTAAAAACACAAATAATAATAATAATAACATAAATAAACATATAATACAATACGATAATGATATTATAGATACCCCCGTATTATTGAATGTATTTAAATCACAATAAAAAATGGGAATACGTCAAAAACAATCCTTTTAGGGAGCAATGGCTTCAAGCCATAAATGACGAGCTGAATTCATTGTCTGATATGGGCGTGTGGGAAGTCGTCCCAAAATAAAGGAATGTGATTTTAGTAGATGCTAAGTGGTGTTTCACCACAAAACCCAACAACCTAGGTGTTCATATACTGAAAAGGCTGGTTGCACAGGGTTTTAAAGATCTCACTCACTATTCCTTGACTGAAACATATGCCCCAGTAATCCAATACTGGTTAATCAGATGGATTCTGTCAGTTACCAATAAGTACTGTTTAAATCTTATACAATTCGATATCAAAACAGCTTTCCTAAATTCACAATAACATATCCAATATTTATATCTGCCCCAAAGGCTGCCAAATAGGCGACAATAAATGCCTGAAACTAATAAAATCTATATATGGACTTAAGACCTCATTGAAGAGCTGGTACAATCTGTTGAACTCTACAGTAGTTCAAGCTGGTTTCATCCAGTCAAAAATCGATCGATGCTTGTATATTAGACAAGACAGCATAGGTGCGATGGTGTTCTTAATAGTCTATGTGGACGATATGTTGTTGGCAAGCAACCACGATGAGTGGACACAAGACTTAATAAACACATTTAATAAACATTTCACACTCAAAATAGAACACAATCCTACTTTCTTCGTTGGGTTTGAGACGGTTGCAACTTTGTCAACTGCCTTGATGATATATACGTGGTCTGGAGACTGATGGAAAGCGTTTTCTCTGTAACCAACCCAGTGCAAGTATATGAGGACTATACCTCTGTTTGATAGGATTACACTAACTTACACCAACCTACACCGGTAGGGATATTCCACAAATATTTAAGTAAAACTTGGTGCAAAGTCACATAACATTCCTGCATTTGTGGAATCACCCTCCTGGTGTAGGTTGGTGTAAGTCTGTGTAGTCCTATCAAACAGAGCTAATATGTCTGCGTCTCGCATTGCATCTGGGGGAGGCCAGAAACAACCCTGGTCTCTCGCAATCAAATGCTACCCTCTGTTAGAAGCCTTCCAACAAAAACTAATAGTTTTCAACGATATTAAGTCTACCAATCAAGTTGCTGATATATTAACGAAAGCACTTGATTGGAAAGCTTATCAAAGTATTGTTACGAGAATCCTCCGAGCAAGTCAACTTTTTGGCCACTAGTCTTTATTGACATAACCCTGCAAAATTTTTGATATTTGGTTTTGGACTGCGGATGGATGTCGGTCTTTTAGCGCCTATCGTAAACCAAGTGGTCCATAATTTCGTTTTCACAATTTCACGTCACCCATAACTTCAATAGGTTCCCCGTTGCTGCTCTGTCTTTCTTACTGACATCAGCATTCCCTATAGACATTCCACTGATTCCAATAATAGTTCATATATCCCAACCCACACGACTTAATTATAACTATAGATAAAAATACTACTTTTCATTATAGCTGACAATGAGGAGAAATTGATCTCTTCGACCGATTGATATACTTTAATAATTAATTTTGCATATTATATTTCATAAGAAGTGACAATAAAACACAAGTTAAATGCATACCTTATGTTAGTTATAACACAATACATAAAATAAATTATTCACTTTACACGTACCTGCACATTTTAATTGTACAACATCAAAAAAATACTAGTCAATGACAAATTTTATATTTGCAATTTTGCAATTTTTTATATTTTATGTTTGTTTAATAATTTTAACTGCTATTGCTTATTTTATCTGTGAAATTGTACCGTAACTTATATGTTCATTCATCCGTTTTGAATCGCAGGGGGGTGTTGGGATATGATTCCCTCACTCCCTCACAAACACATAGTCTGAACTTAGACTCAAACTGTATATGACATAATTATAACATTTTTACTTTTTGTATGTGGTAACGCTGGTTGCCAGTTTAACCTTTCCCGCCACTGCTCGACGGGGGTTGTTCTCTGTTTGTCAGTCATTATCGCCATGACGTTGTGAATAAATTGTTTTTAAAATGAAAGTTCGTATTCACTATTTTTGCTTCAAAAGATCTTGACTCACCTCAATATAATTTAGTGTTCAACCGCAGCGATAGCTTACATGATGTGAGGTATGTAGTACGAGGACCGAAAAAGAACACAAGACTTCAATTCCTTTATATTTAATTACGGTACCTATTACGAACAACTGAGTTCGGATTAAATACAGTTTCACTTGATTAAATCATAAAATAAACTTAAAAAACAGGAGAAATTAAATTTAATTTATTGAAATAAGAAAGAAACATATCTAACATATATTTGCCATATTGAATACTGTTGAGATTGTTAAAAACAGCTATTAATAACAATGAGGATTTTTCATTTGAGAGATTAATTTTCTAAGTTCAATAAAAAACAAACGTTGTTCTCATCATGAAGGTTTAATGCCCATTAAACACATAACACAGCCATGATGCCAAAATAGATAGACAAAGCCTGAGTAGAATACCACAGGTGAAACAAACGACCACAGATACAAAAGAATGAATCGAATTACATTTACCATTCATCACACGTAGGTGGCGTTAATGTATGAACGTAGTGAAGAGGTGACTGAACAAAACCCCCCTACAGCTCTTTATGTAAAGAATACATTTATTTCTAAATTATGACGTTGTTTAAATTTACAAAAGAAATAAAAGTTCGATACAGCCTAAAAATTTTAAAACTGACTAGACAATTAAATACAAAAATAATTACGTTACAAATATATCACAGTTATGTGACCAGAAAATGAAATTATAGCTCTGTTTGATAGGACTACACCAACTTACACCAACTTACACCAACCTACACCAGGAGGCGATTCCACAAATTTTAGAATGTTGTATGACTTTATGCCAAGTTTTACTTGAATATTTGTGGAATATCCCTACTGGTGTAGGCTGGTGTAAGTTAGTGTAATCCTATCAAACACAGCTTATGTCTCTAGTTTCAGTTAGACAACAAAATGAACTAATATTAAAACATTTTATCACAGTTGTGTTACCATTAGTCACAAAAATTTTCAATTAACAAACAATATAAAATTTAAAAATAGATACATGTTACAAAAATAGCAACTTTAATCAATTAAAATAAAAAATAAGGCAAAACCAATTTAACAAACGTTTGAATCGTCGAAGTAAGACATGTATTACAGGGGATTGAAGACCTACTAGAATATATTATTATCGATCTCAAATGAAAATCAGAGAACTCCGAATACGTTGATTCCCCTGCAGCAAGGGGTACACAAATCATCTCTAACCTGTCAAGGGGCCAAATGGGTGTAGACAAAGCTGCCATCAGCGGCGAACAGTACCTTTTTAATTTGAACGACAACATTAGGGAGAGTCAAACATATCGGGAACAAGGAGCAGTTTTGAGGCAGCTTCAAGATGCTTCCTTCTGTCTAACGCTTTTGTTAGAATGTCCGCCTGCTATTTGTAAGTAGCAACCAGTTTAATCAGAATTTCTTTATTTTGTACAGCATCTAGAATGTCATAACACTTGACCATGAGTGCTTTCATTCTTTTGTTTTCCTCTCCTTTTGCAACGTGCTCTGCAGAAATATTATCCTCAAATATATCAATTGGACCTTCTTCGTCGAGCAATAACGAGTGAGCAAGGCGAATTAGCCTCAGGTTGTCGAGTGAGTCATGCAAAGCTATTAGTTCTGCAGCGGTAGAGGATGCTGCCATAAGTCATTGTTTTCTAACGGCCTAATTAACTAATTCGCCATTAGCAAAAATTACGTAACCAGTTACTGACTTGCCTACTTCAATGTCCACAATGTCACCATCAGTGTTACTCACATCAGGGGCATATGAAGCATCTAAATTAGCTTCCAAATTTTCCTTTTTTGACTGGTATAATAGACAATATGATTTAGTATGTGAAATATATTTTATTATACGTCTGAAATTCCTCTTATCCAAAGGTGTGGAATTGCCTTGGCGACGACTCAAATAATTCACTGCAAAAGCAATGTCGGGTCTCGTACCTCGAGCCAAGTACAGTAGTGCACCGATCATAGATCAAAATTCTCGGTCATCTACTCCTTTTTCTTTTTTGTTTATTTTTAGACCAACTTCCATGGGCGTATTTTGCCCATTGGCATTCTCAAGTCCAAATTTTTTCATTACTTTACTGTTCTATTGGTTTGATCTCTATTGATTTCAAACCCAACAAAACACTTTGGATTATACTCAATTTTCACATCAAAATTTTGTACAAGACGATCGACAATATCAGTCTTCCAACTACCTTCACTTGTTACAAGCAAAATGTCATCGACATAAACGGTCAGAAAAGCTATTTTTTCATTAAATTTTCCTTTATAATAAAGACAAAGATCTATTTTACTTTGGGGGAAGCCCAGTTCTTTTAATTTTTGGTCCAAAAGATTGAACCACAACTTTGATGAGGTCTTTAAACAGTATAGTGATTTATTTAATTTTAATATAATATTTCGTGATTTTGGAATATAGCCTTGTGGTAAGGATAAATACATGGGATGCCAAATTTCACCATTCAGGAATGCTGTTCGCACATCAAATTGTGTCATTGACCATCCTCCCTATTGGCCATTGCACATACTCAGCTTTTTCATTTTGTTTCATGGTATACACCCACTTGGTGTCAATAGTCTTACAAACTTTGGACCTTGGAACTTCTTCCCAAACTTTTAAGTTTGTCATCGCGTTGAATTCATCAACCATAGCTCTCTTCCACACTTCTTTGAATGCATTCGACTTAACCTCTGAATATTTTTGAGGCACACAGTCCTCCAGAAATCTTAAGTCTGTGTTTTTCTCTACCCTGCACGCAGCTATCACAGGAATATTCGCACTCAACGACTTCTCAGACAGCTCATGGTAATTTTTCTATTTTATTTTGTTCTATGTCTTTTATGTTTTTATTTTCGTTGAACCTAATATCACAACTTATTGACACTTTTTCTGTATCAGGATTAATTGTAAAGTATCCTGTATTCGTATAACCAAGAAGCAGATTTTTTTCGCATCTCTGCATAAATTTCGGGTCCACTTGCATTTTGCCTTTGTTTTTGGCGCACACAGCAGATTGGTTACACACTTCTATCGGAATGTGCTTGTAAGCCAAAGCTCCAAAAGTTTTTAAATTTTTTAAATCCAGTTTACGACCAAAAAACACTCATTTGAAGTCTTATTATCTGGATTGCTCCTGCATGGTGTTCTATTACTCAAATAGCAAGATGTGGTTGCCGCAAATGACCAATATCGCATCGAGAGCTGCGAGTTGAACAACAATGCACGCGTTGTTTCGCTGATCACATGATTTTGCCACTCAGCAAGAATATGGCACTACCAAATCAAGCTCAACCCCATGCTCATCGCAAAAATCTCTCATTTTACGGTCTGTATACTCACGAGCATTGTCACATCTCAACACCGCGATAGGTGACTCAGGGTATTTATTTTTATTTCTCATAAAAAATTTTTTAAATTCTTTATTTGCCATGCTCTTTTTTTCAATCGGCACAATGATAGTGAAATGGGAAAAATTGTCAATAAACGTTATGATATATCTTTCACCCCTAAATGATTCAATAAATAGCCCCATAATATCAGTAGATACGATTTTCATCTTCCTACTGGGTTTTAGACAAATTCCGTGATGGCCTAATCTGTAGGATTTAGCTGACAGACAAATTTCACAATTTCTGAAATCGTCGTCTTTAAACACCAAATTTGGAAAACCAACTGAGCTTTCTCTCGAGTAATTCAAATATTTCGCATTTACATGACCTAATCTACGGTGCCACAATTGTTTCATTTGGGTTGTTTTCGACAACTTCACCTTGGAAGTCTGAGACACTTGACTTGAGTTATCAACCTGCTTACTCTCGTCAATCTCTTTTCTTTTTTTATCTTGTTTTTTATTTTAATGTTGTTTTTCATTTTCTTTTGTGTTTTCCTTTTTTCTTTCAATTTCAATCTGCTGTTCCGGACGCACGTCAACTCGAGCATCTATATCAAACTCTGGCAAAACTTCCAATTCAACCTCAAAGTTGCTCCAATTTGTCTCTTGACTTTCAAGCTCTCTATTTTCCTCTTCCTCATCAGCAAACATAGCTCCACATTCACTTTTTTGAATTACTTCCATCCTCTCAAAATCTAAAACCAGTCCACTGCCATTACTGTACGCCGTAGCTAATTTTTGTTTAGTCTGCCTAAAGTAGATATGCGCCTTTTTTCCTGACATAACAACTTTGAACACACCTTTTTGTGTCAAACGTGTTTGGCAAGCTGACCTTTATGAGTAGCATAAAATACAGCATCTTTTTTGGCTGACACAAGTTTCAACGGAGAATCAATTTTTTGAACATCATACATATTCTCAAGGGAATTTACAGGGAACTGCTGAGTACCTGAATCAAGCAAGAATTTCTCAGTTAATTGAATATAATTCCTTTCCTCCGCAAACAAACTATTCAAAGAGAAATTACTAGACGAACCAGTGAAATCAGAATCGTTGTTCACAGTTTGGACCATCGTCGCATAATTGATGTTTTCTTTTTTCACTTTTTGTGGATTTTTAGTCATTTTTATTTACTTTTGGTTTAGCAGACGGACATTGACTAACATAATGGTCAATACCGCCACAATTAAAACATTTTATTTCTTTTTTGTTTTGTTTAGGTTCTGTTTTGCTTTCATTTTCTTTTTCTCTTTCAAAATTTTGTTTAAATTCCGAATCACTAGACCCATATCTTTTTTCCTTATCTTGGTTATTACCCCGATTATAATTATCAAAACGTTTATTGAATTTATTAAAATTATTTCCATTTTAGAAATTATTGGAATTCACATTCCTTTTTTCTTTTTGCTCACTATAGAGCTTATTGTTTTGATCAATCAATAACCAGTGCAAAACCTCAATAGTTCTTTTTTTCAACGGAAAACTATGAAATTCTAATAACGAAATTTCATAATACGAAGGCATGGCCATACACAAGTGTTCAGTCTCGTCAGCCTCAGAAAGAATACTTCCAGAATCTCGTAACTCGTGAACTGTCTTTGAAAATAAGTCAAGAAATGACCGCATATTCCCCCTTGAGCAAAATCTCATCTCATAGAATCGTCTTTTTGCATTGATATTGTCAATGGGCATAGTGCCACGATATCTAGAGTCTAATTTTGCAAAAATATCACCAACGGAAACGGCATCCCTTATTTTCTCAATAATATTGAAACTCAAATGATCAAAAATGATCGCTTTCGATTTTTCTTGTTTTTTAATGTATTCCTTCTGCTCTGACGTTCTTTTTTCTGATTCCACCTTGTATACCTCTAATTCAGTCTTTTTATCATCTAAAATTTCAGCAAAACCTTCACCTCGCAGAAAACACATCACCGTCAGTCACCAGGCCTCATAATTTTGCCCTTTGAACTTGTTTTTCGGTGTTTCATTTGACATTTTCAATTTTTAATTTTCAGAAAAGCGAAACAAAATTCATCAATCAGAAAACCAATCCTCAGAAACTGTCCTCTGACGCTAATGGATTGAATACCTCTAAATGTATCCTCCAACGATCTCCTGAATTCAAAATGTAAAATTCAAATTTCAAATTCTCTGCTGACAATTGCCAAATTCAGAGCAACAAATCCAAAAATGATCAAAATGAGCAGGAAACACAAAATTATTATCTAAAATGCTCATACGATCGCAGAAACAATTTCCAATATGATCAATAATCATTATATAAACGATCAATACAGTTTTCAAATCAAATTTCAAATATAAATTTGTTGGAAATAATTTAAGGATCGAATTAAAAAAATGCAAGAAACAAAGATGAAATGTCACAAGAGTATATTGATAAGGTACAAAGGTCAGTAGAAGACTAGAAGTTTGATTTAATGGATTATTCCCCAACTGGGAATCAGTGTTGCCACGTGGCAATGCACAAAATTGTATTAAATAATATGTTACAGTTTAGGTAACGTTGTGGGTACATAAATCTATATTGTGAGGTTGTGTGGGAATTGTATCCCAACACCCCCCTGCGATTCCACACCACCAAATATGTTTATTTTATATATAAAAAAATTAAAATGTGGTAAACATATAGATGAATCACAAAAAAAAAAAAAGAATGAAACATATAGTGTTATACGTATAACAAGACGTTATTAGTAAATCACAATTACATATACAATGATCATCAATACAAACAGTTCACATATAAATATATAAAGAAATATCAGTTGTGAGGTAGATTAGTAATGTGTACACATAGGTAATTTCAATTTATTATGGTATGGGTATCTATTTATTTGAAAAAAAAAATATATATAATATAAAGTTGGTTATCCATCAATATCGGCATTCTTACCGTGATATGGTCGGAGAGAATCTAAATATATTCATCTTAAAAATTAAAAAATATGTATATTATTATTATTTGTGTGGGAAGAGGATTGAGTATAAGGACATAGACTATTGTTGGAATCAAAGGAAATATAAAGGGATACTGGATACCAATAAGAGTGGCATAGCAGTTACAGGGAACTTAATGAAACTTAAAAATAATTGGGTGTAACGACATTTTGAACCGTATGGTTTACGACAGATGTTAGAAGACTGGCATCCATCCGCAGTTCAATACCAAACCATCAGAAATTTTGAAGGGTTAAAATAAAAAAACATTATCCAAAAAGTTGAATTACGCGGAGTATCTCAGAAACTAACATTTCATGCGTTTTTCGATCAAGGGCTTTCGTAAGAACGTCTGCCAATTGATCGGAAGTGCAAATATCATTGAATATAATGATTTTTTGTTGAAAAGCCTCCAACAAGGCATAACACTTAATCACGAGAGACCTGGATTGCTTCTGGCCACCCCCTGATGCAATCCGTGATGCTGAGATATTATCCTCAAACACCTGCACGGGTTTGGTTACAGAAAAAATTCTCTCCACTAATCTTCAGACTACAGTGATATCATCAAGTGCATCATGCAATACAATAAGTTCAGCTGCAGTTGACGAGTCTGCAACTGTCCTTTGCTGATGAACGGCCCAATTCAGTAAGTCACCGCAAATGAAAATCATGTAACCAGAAATGGAGAGCCCTCTCTCCAAATTATTTATATCTATGGGGGCGTCTTCGACATCAGAAGCATATGATGCGTCAACGAAAGCTTTTATTTGTGTTTTATCCGAATGAAATACCAAGGCATAGTCCCGAGTGGACTTTAAGTACCTGATAATTCTCCGAACGTAGTTTTTAATTTCCAGAGTCGAAGCCGACTGAAATCGAGAGAAATAAGGTATCATACGGTCCTATGTCACGCCATTTTCACTACAAAATGTTTTCATCTGTGTGTCAATGTATTCACGGGCATTGTCATAACGCAAAGTTGCAATTGGACAGTTCGGAAACTTTGATTTTAATTTTAGATATAGTTTTTTAAATTCATGGAAGACCATCGATTTTTTCTCAATGGAGATGACAAACGTATATTTGTTCATATGATCTACAAAGATCAACACATATTTTTCACCAGAAATACCTGGTGAAAATGGGCCCATAGTATCCGATGAGACTATCTCAAGCTTCCTATGTGGTCGTGTGCGAGTTCCATTATGACCAAGATGCCTAGAGTTGGCCTTCATACAAGTCTCACACAGCCGGAACTCGTCATCACAAAAGTTAATTCCAGTAGGAATTCCTCTTGAGATCTTACAAAGAATTCTAAGATTTTTTCCTGATAAGTGGCCAAGACGCCTATGCCATATCAATTTTTTATTTATTGTCGATTGCATCACTCTCTCATCTGAATCCTGTTGTTTATTTATTATTGTGTTTTCATTATAATTACTATTTATTATTTGAGATCCTATATTGTCTCTCTCACTTTCTTTCAACTCTTCATCCCTTTTTTCTTCTGTTTGTTTCATTATTGTTGTTATTATTCAATTTATTTAGTATATTCTCTGAATTTTGTTGTTTTATGGAATTTTGTTCGTTTGTATTGTTTTTATTATTAGGGTCATCTTTATTTTCATCACTAACACCAATATCGTTCTCTATATCAACCTCCTCATTTTCCTCAATTTCAAAATCACTCCACTCGTCCAATGTTTTTATGTTTGGCATACAAGCCAGTTTATTAGAATTACTATAATAAGGACATATTTTTTCAAGATAATCTGAGTGGTCATATGATTTGGGGGTTATTTCATCATTAGCCAATTCATAATTAACCATGTAGACTCCCTTTATTTTAGGAGCGTTGAACAGCACCCCATTTGTACCACGTACATATATATTCGACACAGAAAAGTTTTGATCAATCCCTAACGCTCTATTTTTGGTTATTTTAATGCCCGACAATAAGTCGATGTTCAACGAAGGAACATAATGGACATTTTTAAGACATATTACTTGTTGTTTTTTATCTAAGTTTTCTACTCTTATATACATATTTCCTATGTGAGTGGCAACTAATAAAATATCTTGTATGGCATACTCCAACTCCAACGGTTTCTTCAACATGACTGGATTCCGTAATTTGGACAAGTCCGAAATTACGTGTGCAACAGCACCACTGTCTAACATAATTTTTTTAGTTTAGTTGACATAATCAGCAGGTAATTCTCTATTTTGGTTCCTATTTGTTAAAATGTTTATTAAATTTCTATCCTGTCTATTCAAGCTGCTAATAGAATCCTTATATCGCAACATCATAGATTATTGGACTTCACTTTCTTTTTTATTTTTATTTTGGTTATTACTATTATTATTGTGATTGTTATTATTACGTCCGTATCTCGTGTTTTGTGCCGGACCATCAGCACTATTATTTTGGGATTTTAATTCCTCTTTTTTCGACGGACAAACATTGGTCAAATGCCCTTTACCATGACATTTAAAGCAAGTTACAATTTTATCGGAATTTGGTAAAGATTTATTATTTTCATTTATATTATATTGTGTTGTGTTATAATTACTATCACTATTTGCAGACATATTCGCAAATTGATTATTATTATTATTATAAGTTTTTCCCTGATAAGGATTATGACTTCTATTATTATTAAATTTATTATAATTTCCACCAGGTTGATATCTAAAATTATTATTATTATTATTTGGTGGATAATTATATTTTCTCTTATTATTATTATTAAAATTTATTTTCTCATCATATAGTCTGTCAGACCTTTCTATCAACATAGCATGTAAAGTTTCAATTGTTTTTTGGTCCTGATTCAAAGTGTTAAATTCTAATCTTGTTATGTCAAAGTCCATATTTAATGAAATTAAGAGTTGCTCAATCTCTTCCTGCTTATCTAATGTTTTACCACAGTCTCTAATTTGTTGAGCAGATCTACAGAAGAGATCTAAATATTTTCTCATGTTACCTCTGCTATCATATTTCAATTTTTGAAAGGCTTGCTTAGTATTTATATAGGTCACTTGGGTACAGCTTTTGTACCTCTCGTCTAACGTTTTAATTATCTGATTGACTGTTCTGAGTTCCTTAATTCTCTCTATTAATTCATTATTTAAGCCTTAGTAAATTAAGGCTTTACCTTTTTCTTGGTTTCTAAAATAGGTCATACGAATGACAGGATTTCTGCTCGCAGACTTAGGATTTAGGAAGGTATCTAAGTTTTGTTCTAAAAAAATTGATTCGGTTTTGATATTGTGAATAATTTGATATAAGCCTTCAGCATATAGCATGGAGATCATTGTAGTTCTCCATGCATCGTAATTTTTTCCATCAAAAACCTTTTTAGAGTCAAATCTTGACATATTGAATCGTTTAATTAAATAAATTTTTGAAAAAAGATCAAAGAAAACCCTACCTCGGAACACGAGAACTTATGATTAAGGGTCTCACGGGCTCAACTGCTTGATTTATGCACAAAAACACGGGCTCAACCTTGCAATGGGAGATGCAAATAATATTAAAAAAATCGATTAAATAAAAAAATATCGATATAAAATTTAAAAATTCAAATATATTATTACTTTAATTGGTGAAACTCTCCGCCATATCACGTCAAATCTTTTTATGATGCTCCAACTGACTGAAAAAGTTCGATGTCCAATCACTCAAAATCAATTCTATGACTGAAAATAAAAAATTCCAACTTCAATAAAATTCAATTATTTGTGAGTGGATCTGCAGTCGAAAGTACTCAGTGACCAATAATAAGGGTATGTTACTTATCGAACTGTGAAAAATAAAAATTCAAATTAAAAATCAAGTATTGTTTGAGTGTTCAACAAAGAAAAAACATTTCAAGTTCAGAGTTGCTTTAAAATCAAATTATGTCTTCGAAACTAGCTATTGTAACAAGTATTTAACCTTGTACAAGATCGCTATCTCGATAGTCAGATCAAGTAATTTCTAGAACTGAACAAAAAAAAATTTTCCAAAATTGTTCAAGTTCTAACTTATGCAAAAGTTGATCTTGAACAATGGAATTTTGGCAAAGTATTACGAAAAATATGTTTTTACGCCGAAATTATTAAAAAACACAAGATAAATAACGCACGAAATGAATTAATAATTAAATTTTCAAACTTATTTGATGATTTTTCTTGATTCCTGGTATGCTGGCAAGTCCAAAAGCGATGAAAACACAACTTCTGACGATACCAGATCCAATTGAATGCAAATTAGCAGTCGAAGAACGGGAAAACCACAGTTCTCAACCATAAAATTATTGAAATTTGAAAATTATTCAACCTTTTTGATGTGATTGGGATGGTTCCCATAACATAGATTCGAATCCAAGAGTTGATTCACTTCTTTCAGCATTTATTTTGAAGTTCAGCGTCAGTGACCTTTAATTAGTACCTGTCCGCATCTGATTTAATGTAATTTAATAAATTTGAGCAAAGCTCATTTAAAATTTTATATTTTCATTTCACTTTGAATCCTTTATGATTCGTACATTAACGGCCATTTGCCAACACTTTTTCATGAAAAAATTAATCAACAAGAAACTGGGACATCGCCCTTCACTAAACTGTGAATTCACAAATTAAAATTACTTAAAACTGGTACACATTATTCAAATGAAAAGCACTTTTTAATTCCATGCTCTGCTAGCATGTAGGAAATAATTTAAGGATCGAATTAAAAAAATGCAAGAAACAAAGATGAACTGTCACAAGAGTATATTGATAAGGTACAAAAGTCAGCAGAAGACTAGAAGTTTGATTTAACGGATTATTCCCAAACCAGGAATCAGTGGCACAAAATTGTATTAAATAATATGTTACAGTTTAGGTAACGTTGTGAGTACATAAATCTATATTGTGAGGTTGTGTGAGAATCGTATCCCAACAAAATTTAAAGTCCTAAAATGCAAAATTCTATCAGAGCCCAATGACTCAATCTCACTGAATTACAACCCACAATCCAAAATATTCATTCACAAAACGAAATATACGCAAACAAATACATGAACTATTAGTGGAAATGCATAATGTACGAGAATATTATTGATTCAAATTAAAACTGTTACAAAATTAATTGTTTTCAATTTCAAACTAGATACCGGATTTAGCAGCTTTTCTTGTCTTTACTTGCTGGTAACGGTTTCAGATTTGAATTTTTCAGCAACAAACTGATGATTTCCAACGGCAAAATTTTAAAGGTTATTACCTCTGAGGTTTTCGATACCCTTTCTGCGATCCAAATTCACCTGCCAACGTAACCCAATGACCAAATTTGGACTCCTGCAGCTTCACAATCTTTCGTTTTTCAGCTTCGATGATCGGAATCAGCGGACACAAGGACGGCCAAATCCAACTAAACAACAAAAAACGGATGGGAAATGATTAATTATATGATGTAATGAACATAATAAAACACGATACTTTGCTGTTTGACGAATTTTCTACGTTTCAGCTACCACCATATTGATCCTTTCAGCAATGATTCGGCGAAAAAATTGAATGAAATGGACGGGAGAACAATCACTTTCAGCGGATATGTCAGCCAAAATTCACATTGGCTCTGTTTGATAGGACTACACTGACTTACACCAACCTACACCAGGAGGGCAATTCTACAAATTTAGAAATGTTATGTAACTTTGCGCCAAGTTTTACTTGAATATTTGTGGAATATCCCTACCAGTGTAGGTTGGTGTAAGTTAGTGTAATCCTATCAAACAGAGCTATTGATTTCCCCAATTTGGCGAATGAATTACATCCCACAAACAGCAAAATGAAACGAATCATACAGAAAAATGAAATTATTAATTACTTACAACATTCCAAATTTTTTGATTCCAATTACTTGATTGAAATACTCCGAACAAAAAAACAAATTAATCACTGAAAAAAAATTTCCCAAATGCTCTGCTATCATGTTGAGATTGTTAAAAACGGCTATTAATAACAATGAGGATCTTTCATTTGAGAGATTAATTTTCTAAGTTCAATAAAAAACATACGTTGTTCTTGTCACGAAGGTTTAATGCCCATTAAAAACATAACACGGCCATGATGCCGAAATAGATAGACAAAGTC
This sequence comes from Ericerus pela, assembly GCA_011428145.1. Classification (NCBI taxonomy): domain Eukaryota; kingdom Metazoa; phylum Arthropoda; class Insecta; order Hemiptera; family Coccidae; genus Ericerus; species Ericerus pela. The sequence goes on along the minus strand of WOFM01000215.1, from coordinate 69,562 downwards.
TGGGTAGAATACCACAGGTGAAATAAACAACCACAGATACAAAAGAATGAATCGAATTACATTTACCTTCATCACTCGTAGGTGGCGGTAATGTATGAACGTATGTTGATATACACTTCCGATGTGGCAAACCTGCTAGGTTAACTCACTGTTACCAACTATATTAAGTTGTATTGCTGATTGCGTTTGTTTTGTGATTTGCAGAACTTGTTCCTTTAAATAATTATAACCTGTAAATCTGTAACTCTGCTTTCTTACTATGTGCAGCTCGTTTGGCCGTTTTACCTAAAGGTCTGTGATATGATATTCTGTCCATTTTAATTTGCCTGTCATTGTGGTTTTTAATAAAATTTGTGAACAGTGAATTGATGTTTTTTCATTACTTTTTCATAAAATGAACTTATAATTCAATAGGTTATGGGCCCAGGCTTGCTCACCACTGCGTCTTAAATGTAAATCTAGTCATTAATGTCGTTTTTTATTTTATTTCATATGATCTCATCTTTGTGATTGATCGGCCGTTTGATAGCCAGTTTGTACTGGTATGCGATCCCATTGTTCATATTGTTCTCACACACTTTCGTTTTTCATGTTTTTTGTTGATAATTATCTTTAATTGCGTAATTATGGAACCAGCTGTACCATTTTATACAAAGTTGGATGCGATGGAATGAAGTGGTGGTCTCAACCGTTTCAGCAGATCCAATTATGAAGGATGGCAATTTTGATTATTCATCACAGTTAGAGGTGAAGGTTTAGCTGATTTGCTAGAATGAGAAAAAGCCGGTAGTATTAATTGTGATTAGCGTAAAAGAGCTGATAAATGTATGTCGTTGATTATTCGTTTTCTTGCCGATTCGCATCTTTCATATGCTCAAGATATAATTGAGCCATATGAAATCATTGAAAAGCTAGATCGTGTTTATTTAAAGTCTGGTACCACTAGCAGAATTATACTGAAACGAGAATTCACCAACTTGCGATTAAAAGAAGGTGGAAATCTCGAAGAACATTTGCACCGTTTTGAGGATCTCATTGTTAAGATGAAGTCTGCGAATATTAATCTCGAGATGCAGGATATAGTGGAGCAGATTTTGATGTCACTTCCATCATCCTAAGATACTGTGGTTGCTATTCTGGAAAATCAAGATAATCCAGATCTTAAAAGTGTCAAGATGAAGTTGCTGAACGAATACAATAAGGTGAAAGGTCCATCATCAGCGTCAAAAGTTGCAGAATCTCAGTCTGCTATGATTGCTGGTCAACCCAGTGGAAATGGTCATCACTCAAATGGTGCTGGTCATTGTAATTTTGGTTCAGGTTGTCGACATAACGATGGTAATGGTCAAAATAATGGTCAACGAGATGGTAATCAACGTTTTGGTAATGTACATTCTAATCATAGTAATTATACTTCATCTAATCGTAATTTTAAATATTTTAACTGTGGGAAACCAGGTCACATTAGTCGTGACTGCAGATTGAAGGCAAATAATTCTGGTACTGATCGTGGTACTGATCACCCACAAGTCAAATGTCTGAATTGTAATCGTTTTGTTCATATTGCTAGGTTCTGTAGAAATAATAATAATAATGGTAATAAGGCTAATTTGTCTGAAAATTCAAATGGTAGTTTGAGGTCATTGTCCGCTAATAATAATAGATCATGTTCTAATGATAATATTTCGTTTATGTGTTCTGATAATTTGTCAGATAAGTCGAATTCAGAGACAGAGGTATTGTTTAAGCTTGATTCTGGAGCAACTAATCACAATGTAAATGATGTTAGTTTGTTCGTAAAAAGTATAACGTTAAAGAATCCTGTTAAAATAAAAATTTATAAACGTAATTTGTTCGTGTACGCCACAAAGGTGGGTACTATTGTATGTTGGTCAGAAATGGGCAAGAGATGCACAATTAATAATGTGTTTTATTTTGAAGAATTTCCCACCAACCTTCTATCTATCCAAAAGCTCACTCAGGCAGGGATTAGTGTAAATTTTGACACACAAGGCAATGCTAAACTCGTTTGTGAAGAAACTGGTGAGCTCATAAATTATAGTAAGTCATATAATGTTTGTTTCTTTTTAAATGATTTCTCAAAATCATACATAAATGAATCTGATGATAATTTTAATCTGTGGCATGCACGGTTGGGGCATCCAAACTTTGTAATAATGAAAAAGATATCAAAGGCCCATATTATAGGAAACTTCAATTATGATAACAAAGATTTTTGTAAGTCCTGTGTGGAAGGTAAACAATGTAAATTGCCTCACAATAGTTCAAGAATTAAAACCTCTTGTCCTCTCGAATTAATTCACACCGATCTTATTGGACCGATGAAAACTACCAGTTTCGATGGAAAACGTTTAGTGTTAACATTCATTGATGAATTTACTGCTTTTGCAACAATTTATTTGCTAGAGAACAAAGAACAGGTTTTAGAGTCCTTCCTCGATTATGAGGCCAGGGTCAGAAACATGTTTGGTCGAGGTATTAATGAAATTCGATGTGACAATGGCACTGAGTACATGAACGTGTGACTAAAAACACAATGCAAGCTACTTGGCATTGTTATTGGTAATACTGTCCCATATTGTCCGCAGATGAATGGCCATGCTGATCATTTCAACAGAACATTGGTTGAGAAGGCTCGCACGATGCTGTTGCATGCTAAGATGGATAACAAATATTGGTCAGAGGCTGTGAGATGCTCAGCATATCTTTACAATCGAACATTTAACTATAGGTGCGAATTTCCAGCGAGACTTTGGTACAATAGAGAGGTCAATTTGTCCAATGTTAGAGTTTTTGGTTGTGACGCCTACGCTTTAATCCCGAAGGAGAAAAGAACTGATAAATTTAGTAGTAAAAGTATGTCTATGGTTTTTGTGGGATATAACCCAGAAGGCTATCGCTTGTTGAATACTGAAAATGACGAATTAATCATTGCTAGAGATGTAACCTTTGATGAAAGTAAATTTATTAAAAATCCTAGTATAAATAATAAAAATGTAGAACAGGTTGCATCTACAAGTCAAGAAGGGACTAACATAAAATAAGGTTAACGTAAATAAACGTAATGTAAGTCAATGGGACATTGAAAATATAAAAAATATTGTTATTAATGAGCCGAATGCAGATGAATTGTGTCATTATGCATACTCTGTTTTTAATGAGTTTCCTCAATCTTTTCAGGAGGCTACTGCCTCAAATAATAGGTCCGATTGGAAGGTGGCAATTACCAAGGAATTGGATGCGATTCATGCTAACATTACTTGGACATTGGTCGACCATCAACGTAACGTGAAACCCATGTAGATGGCTATTTAAAGTAAAAGAGGATAGCAATGGTGTTGAATTGTACAAAGCTCGTTTGGTCGCCCGTGGCTTTGAAGTAAATAAGATATTTGATTTTAAAGAACTGTACGCACCAGTTGCGAAAATGAGTACACTCCGCACAATTTTATCTTATTGTAATTTTCATGGTTATATTATTTCACAAATAGATATTAAAAATGCCTTCCTTAATGGAATACTGCATGATGAAGTATACTTGGAAATTCCAGAATGTATTCACCTTAACGTAAATCGTGATAGAAAGGTCTTAAAATTAAATAGAGCTTTATACGGACTAAAACAAGCTCCTAAAGCCTGGTTTGAAAAATGGAAGAAGTTCATCACTTCCATTGGTTTTGTATCATCTAGACATGATGAATGTCTGTATCTTAGTCAAAATTCAGAAGCTGCTGTTTTCATCCTCGTATATGTTGATGATATTTTGATATGTGGACCGAATGATAAGATAATATCAGATATTAAAGTAAAACTCAACAGCACTTTCAAGACCCACAATATGGGCAATGTAAGATCGTATTTGGGGTTGCAAATTAGTTATAATAAACACGAACGTTAGGATTTTTTGTTGTGACGCATACGCTTTAATTCCTAAAGAGAAAAGGAAAGATAAATTTGATTCTAAAACTTGCTCCCTGGTATTCGTTGGATATAATCCTGAGGGGTATCGGTTGTTAAATACTAACTCCGATGAATTGGTCGTAGCTAGAGACGTGACCTTTGACGAGACCAAATTTATGAAAAATTTAAATAAAAATTTAGAAGATAGGGAACAGGTTGCTAATGTAAATGGTAACTCGAATGCAACTAACGTAAATAAACATAACGTAAGTCCTTATGACAGAAAATATTGATAATATTGTTATTGATGAGTTAAGTGACAATGATCTTTGTCATTACGCTGACTCAGTTTTTAACAAGTTTCCTATGAACTTTCAAGAAGCTATTGCTTCAGAACATAAGTCTGAATGGGAGGTTGCCATAGCCAAGGAATTAGACGCACTTCACGCAAACAATACTTGGACTCTGACAGACCGTCCTTGTACCACAAAGCCCATCAGTAGTCGATGGTTGTTTAAAGTAAAGAAAGACAGCAATGGCATTAAGTTATATAAAGCTCGTTTAGTCGCTCGTGGATATGAGGTTAAGAAGGAATTCGATTTTAAGGAACTTTATGCTCCGGTAGCAAAGATGAGTACTCTCAGTGCACTTTTGTCATATTGTAATAATCATGGTTATATTATTTCTCAAATCGATATCAAAAATGCCTTTCTAAATGGAATTTTGCATGATGAGGTCTACATGGAAAATCCGGATGGCATATATAATAAAGTAAATAAAGATAAAAAGGTCCTTAAGTTAAATAAAGCTCTATATGGACTGAAACAAGCTCCTAAAGCCTGGTTCAAAAAATGGAGGAATTTCATCACCTTCATTAGTTTTGTAGCTTCAAGACATACAAATTTCACGATTAACACAAACACATTTCAATTTCCGCACTTATTTTCCTGGTCCGCAGCTCTGGCTACCATGTTGAGGTGAGGATTAGTTACTTTACCCAAAGAAGATAAGCACGGACTTCCATTTTTAGAAATGTTTAATCACAACGTTAGTACAACGACTGACAAGCGGAGAACATTCTCCGTCAATTATTTGTCGCGATTTCAGGCATCCTCCAATAGCGAAATAAAAAACTATGTTCGTCGCATTATTAGGTACCTTAAAACAACAAGGGATTTCTCTTTGGTATTCCACTCTGACCAAACTCAAATTAAGGCATTTGTCGATGCGTCGTATGCACTAAACGTAGACGATTCACCCATAGAAATGAATAATTTGGAGAAGGGGTGCTCCGCAACTGGCTATATGATATTTGTTAACGGAGACTTGTTAAATTGGGCCATTTACTGGCAGAACTCGGTTGCAACCTCGTCAACTGCAGCCGAATTAATTGCGTTGAATGACGCACTGGACGACATATATGTGATCTGGAGACTCACTGAGAGTGTTTTCTCTGTAACCGACTCAGTGCAAGTGTACGAGGATAATATATCCGCGTCACGTATTACATCTGGGGGAGGCCAGAAACGCTCCAGGTCCCTAGCGATCAAATGCTATGCAGTATTGGAAGCATTCCAAAATAAATTAATAATGTTTAACGATATTAGGTCATCTGATCAGGTTGCTGATATTTTAACCAAGACACTTGTTCGGAAAACCTTTCAAAATATTGTTATGAGAATACTCCGGACAAGTCAACTTTTCAGCCAATAGTCTTAACTGACTCAACCCTCAAAATTTTTGATATTTGGTTTTGGACTGTGGATGGGCGTCGGTCTTTTAGCGCCTATCGTAAACCGAGTGGTCCATATGTCGTTTCACAATTCATCTCACAATGTACAATAGGTTCCCCGTAGCTGCTCTGCCTCTCTTATTGGTATTAGCATTCCCTAATATATACAATTGATTCCCACAATAGTACACTTATATTAAAAACCCACACGACTAATTATAAGGATATATATATATATATATAATAATATTATCTCTCTACAGCTGACGATGAGAAGACTTTGATCTCTCCGACCTACCATTTTTATTTATACTTTTTTAAATTAAAATCACACAATATTTATATGACGTGACACAACAGAGGCTCATATATATACACCTCATGTTGGTAATTACACGATATATTTAAGAGAAAACACATAACACATACTTCCATACACAAATTAATTATATATTATAATACTAGTCAACGACTTATTCAATTTTTTAGCAGGGGGGTGTTGGGATACGATTCCCTCACTACCTCATGAACACGAAACTATACATTAACCAACACTGTATGTAACATAGTATTACACTTATTTGTTTTACATGTGGCAACACTGATCGCCAACATAATATTCTTGCCGTCACTGCTCGACGGAGAATGTTCTCTGCTCGTCAGTCGTACTAACGTTGTGATTAAACATTTCTAAAAATGGAAGTCCGTGCTTATCTTCTTTGGGTAAAGTAACTAATCCTCACCTCAACAAAGTATAATGTATGTGTGAGAAGATGAGGAAGAAATCAACGGATCGAGACGACTAGAAACCTATGAAACGAACCTAAACTAAAAACGACATCGAACAGAGACTAGACACACACATTACGAACACATAAATAAAGACACAAGATTCACTAATTACGAACTTTTATTTCCACATTAGAGTAGTGGAGTTGTTAACAACATGAATAACAAAATGCGACTAGAGGCGTATGATTACAAAATATCACAGTCAGGTACAAAACACTAAAAAATCACAGATCACAAAAATATATAAACAGTGTTGCCACCACAAATGATATGTGAGAATAATAGTCACGAGTATAATTTAATTTGCTATAATTCTCACAGTATGACATACATATATTGTGGCGATGATGATGTAGAATGTGATGAGGTTGGATTTCCGTTACAACAGCTTTTACCCAGTGCACAGGGCCTCTTGAATAATTCCAATGACAACGTGACCTCACGTAGATGATGCAATGTCACATGATGAGACCTAATGACGAGAGCTTGTGCGACCGCGAGTAGGTTTACCATGGTAAAATCTTGAGCCGCCGTTCGCTCCTTTGTGCAACCTAAACCAATAACCAATCAGGGAGCAGAAGAATCGCATCGCGAAGAGGTGCATTCTGGTATCTGCGGAAATGCGGCCATGTTGAGTAGGACTTTACCGAAGCTATAGGAAGGTCGGAAACATCAGCTCGTTGGTTTTAACATCCTTTACCATCAAGACAGGACGTCATGGCTGAGCCGGCAACAGAAAAACAGACCGAAAACCGCAAAGTTCAACAAAAAAAACCAGTCATCGGTAAGTTGTCTAGTCGAATTCTTTTTGGTTACAACTTTCATGTAGTTTTCGAACCGAATGGCCTGTTATCGTTGTCCTACCGCACGTGTGCTTCGTACCTCAATGGTGTATCATCTTTTGTAGTACTTTCTCGTCTATGCCCCTGTATTTCGGCCTTATTCATCAAGTTTTCAGTTATTGGCCGGCGTTTCGTTTAGTGAATGTGATTTATTGAAGAAAACGAATTGTTTAGCACTCGATTACCGATTACTCGTTGAAAGGTTTGTAACATGGAGGTTGGCAATTAATCTTTCTGAAAGATTACGATTCATCGTAGTCTTTCATTACGTATGAAATGATGAACCTTTCACGCCGCGATCAGTTACCGTGATATAGGTGCGATATATTGTGATTCGTGAACGTTAGCGTTTGTTCGACGGTCAAAAGCGTATATGGTGCCGGCACGTGAAGTGCAACTTAAAAATTTTTAGCTACGAAGCCGAACTCATTGTACGTCGATTTTTCTGTTTTCAGCCGAGAAAGTCACCGGCGTCGTTAAGTGGTTCAACGTTAAATGTGGATACGGGTTTATTAACCGGTGAGATTATTATTTGTTTTGTTCGTTCGTTCGCTCGCGGTGATGCGGATTCCGCAACTTCCCTCTGTATTCGGGTTTTTAGATAGCATAAAATTTTATTAATTATTGTTTGACGTTTGCTTGGGATTTTTTCTTTCCGATATTATATCGTCCGTAAGAACATAATTTCAAATTGAATTTTCAGCAAAAGCTTAGTTTTGATGTTCATCAAAAAAGCGAATGCATTTGTTTTTCCACAATTTTAATCGAGAGGATGAGCGATGTACTTTGCGGGAAAATCATTTTTTCCTATCTCCTCTCGAAATTTCCTCGAGCTGCTCTCGCAGTCTTCACCTTACAACGAATCGCAACTGTTGGTCCGGTAATGTAAAAATTTACGAGTAATGAGCAGCTGACAATTTACGAGTGAATTAGTTTGCCGCGATGGGATTGAGAACTATTTAGTTTCTGACCGTATTCTTGATTTTGAGTCTACGTTTAAAATTTTTGTGTTTACGAAAACACACATCCCCAAGTACATTGTTGATAATTTTGATTTTAGTCAACGGGGGACAAGTTTCATCTTTTCTATCCCGTCGCAGGTGAGCTCACATGTTCTCTTGACATGCGGAAGGTCTGATGTTCATATATTGGGCTGGATATATCTTGATCACCTCATTCCTCAGAGTACATCGGTTTTTTATCAACTAGGTTCTCCCATCGTTTTCTGGTGATTGAATGCGGAAGGCTGTTTAAGATGAGTTTATGTCCGATAAATGAGATATGAAAAAAATTACTTGAAAATATAATCAAAATTTCTAGTTCATCTTTACACTTGGCCAAAGTTCGTTTCGCTCATCTGGTAGAATTTGTAGGATATAGAAAAACGAACTTCTCCGTGATGTTTTGGACTCACATTTCTATGAACAAGAAATTCTAGTCTTGAATGTTACCAAATCGGATTGATCTTTCAATTTACAAAAGCTAACGAAGTTATATTTTAATGGTGTTAGTTAACAACCTTGCATTGGTTGCTAGAATTGGGTCTTGGGCTTTTTCATAATAATCATAATTTCTCCCTTCCCTCCTCCTTTATATTGTCCAATTTATCTCGTTTTCATACTTCCAAATCTATTGATTGTGGAGAACTAATTTTTATTTTAAGCGCTGCGTTCATATCTTATCTTATGTAATTATAAAAGCTACTTCTGTAACGCTATTTCATGATCAGTTTTCCAGATATATTTGGCTATGTGTATATTTGAATCTAATTTGGATTCATTTTATCTTCAATGTACTTGCTTAATTGGATAGTGGAGGCGAAAGATACGCGCTCTGGTGGCTGAGAAAAGATAGTAATAATTGGAGGAAAACAGGATAATGGATGAAAATGGGTATAATATGTATTGATCTTGTAATGCGAAAATTTCCTTTAAAAATGAATTTTTATCTTTACGGTTGGATGGGATTTAATGAATATGCTCTGATCATTATTGTTCATCTATATTAAAGTCTTCTCATTCTCAGAATATCAGTTTAAACTCATAATTTCTTATGAAAAAATACATTGTCCTGTTCTCATCCTGTTATAATATGAGGCGAATTTAGCGCTCCTTGTGGAGCCTCCACTTCCTAATCGATAATTCCGACACATTTATTGAGAGTTAACATAGCTTTTAAAAGTGCCATAGTGAATGAAAATAAAGGTAATAGTGTAGCATTTATTGACTGATAACAACTGATAGTATTGATAAAAATATGAGAGTATTGGTACTTTCAACAACAGATTAATAGAATACGAAGTTGTTTTACTTCCCATAATATACGTGTCATTTTTTTGTCATTGCTTTCTAATTGACAACTTTTATCCCAATAGCTGCAGTAGTCAAACCTTTATTTATTCTATACATTGGGCTTGTGGGGAAATACATCAAAATTGGATGAAATTCATTTCTTTACCCTCGTAAATGCATTTTAAAATTTTTGTGTCCGAATAAAAATTGAAGAGAACACCTAAGAAATATGTTATGGCATATTTACCTTTCTCCATTTTATAGCAATACCTGAAAAATACGTAATTCTCGACACGAATCCCAACTGAATTACAGTCAGAGTTATCTAATGTAATTTTGAGAGGACCATTAGTTGTAAAAAGCTCAAATTTTCACGACAGATCGAATTATGTTTGCTAAAGATTTTATGAAAATATCAGCTTAATTGAACGTTTGGTTGTCGAGATATTGCTGCATTCACCTACTTCCAATCATTCAATCAACCTAAAACTTGGTGCATTTATATATACTTGCTGATGATACTAGTGTGCCAAGTTTCATATTGACTGAATCGTAGGAAGTGGGTGAAAATTTGATTGAAAGTTCTTATGAAATAAAATATCAATATTATATATATATATATATATATATATATATTGAACTTGTAGCACATTATTGAAGAGTAAAGGTTTTTAACAATGTGATTTAAAATGATTGGATATAGGGATTAAAAACGATAAAATAAAATAAAATTATATTAAAAGAAACTTGAAAACCACACTTTTCATTTAAAATTCGCTAAAAGTATAAAATAATTTTTAATGTTTCCATGCTGCTGAAGTTCGAAAAATGTTGTGAATGATAGAAATGAAAGTGTGGGGCGCTCAAAATAAATAGCTATTAGGTATGTTGGGTATTTTAGGTTCATCTCTGTTGTAACCTAATAATACTAAGTAAATAAATATCTTTGCCGCGCATCAACCTCGGTAAGTAAATTTTCCAAAAGTGTCAAATTTTGTAATGGCTCCCATTCAAAAACCAGTTGACTAATTTCGCTAAAATTCAATACCAAATCAGTCCCTAGTAGTCTTCAACTGCCATCCAAATTTCAAGCCAAAATCTTAAAATTTACTGGAGTTACCGTGACGACAACAAGGTGTATTTGCAACATTTTGAGAACCTCTTTTCAGAAACTATCGAATGAATTTTTCAAAAATTTTAACACGAATGTGTAGCCCATGAAAGCTTCTAACATTACTCCAAGTTTCATTTCCATAAGTGAAACAGCAAAGGTTCCACAGACACTCAAAAAATGTCATAATAAGTAAAAAAATGTCAAATTTAGTAATGGCTGCCATTCGAAATTTAGGGGACTGATATAGCTCAAATTTAATACCAAGTCAGTCCCTATTAGTCGCCAACTGCCATAAAAATTTCAAGACAAAATCTTAATTTACAAGTGTTATTGTAAAAACAACATGGTGGGTTTGCAACATTTTGAGAACCCCTTCCTTCAGAACTAACGGATGAATTTCAAAAATTCTGACACAGATGTGTAGCTTATGAATGTTTCTAACATTACACCAAGTTTCCTTGTCGTAGGTCAAACAGTGGAGGCTCCACAGACTCCCAAAAAGTGACAAAATGAGCAAAAAGTGGGAATAAAATAGCTGCCATTCGAAAACCAATCAATCAATTTCGCTCAAATTCAATACCAAACCAGCCTCAAATAGTCTGAAACTACCATAACAATTTCAAACCAAAATCTACAAATTTACAGGAGTTATCGTAATGACAACATGCTAGGTTTGCAACACTTTGTGGACCCCTTCCTCAGAAACTAACGAATGAATTTCAAAAATTTTAACACGAATGTGTAGCCCAGGAATGCTTCTAACACTACCCCAAGTTTCATTGTCAGGTTCACAAACTTCCAAAAAGTCCCAAAATGAGCAAAAAGTGAATATATATATATATATATATCCATATTATATAATTTTATATATATATTTTGTGTACAGAAGAATTTTAGTGACCTATATATTCGTGATCTACGACTCAGGATCGGCGCTTTTCAACAGGTCCCACCCCTAGATCCCGTCATTGCACTAAATGCAATAGTTGTATTTTCCTTTGGAAAATACACTAAACGCACCTTTATATTTCCACATATTTCTATACGTGGCCCTTTTAGTTCTATCATTCACATAGTTTTTCAGATTTTATCAGCATGGAAAATTTGCAAATTATTTTTTATTTCTTAGTTCATTTTAAATGAAAATGTCATTTTCAAGTTTCTTTTAATATAATTATATTTCCATTTTTCATTTTCAATCCCTATATCCAGTCATTTTAAATTACATAATTTAAAACCTTTATTCTTCAATGATGTGCTACTAGTTCAACTGCACAAATACAAAAATATAACAGACAACCTTTTTTCTTCGTTTACTACAACCCCGTATTGTGTTTTTTTTTTTTTAAATGTGTATACGTATATTTTATTTCGCTTTTTTTCTTAAGTACTATGATTTTTTAACTCATTTTCCATTTTATTTCTCGAAGTTCAAATACACCATTCATAAGCTTGTTTCAAAAAATATTATAGGCTATTTGGTTGGAGTAAGTAATTAACATCTCTTGCGATTGGCACACTCGCTTGCGACTCGCGTTGCGAACATCGCAATTGTTGGTAATTTCTCACTTTCCTCTTGTATTGCATAATATACCTACTTTTTAAAAAACTTGAAACTTCTCGTGTGAAAATAACTTGAAAAATCCTGAATTATTGTTGACGAGAGAAGATATATTTTAGAAAACAAGCTTCATTGATAAAGAAGAAAAAAATAAGAAGGAACACAATGGTGGTTTTAATACGGTTTTTTGCACTTCGTACGAAACCCTAAAAAAAAAAGTTATCAGAGCACTACTGTTGTTATTTTATTTGACAAGCACTCTTTTATGAAGTTTCACATAATTCAATTTAATCCAATATTCAATTGTTTATTTGATTATTTTTTATTTGTCTTGAAGTTCTGTTATCTCATTCGGTCATGCATGGGCAGGAATCTTTAAATAATTTTATCCTTATTTTCATATATTTTTCATAATTATTGATAGGTTTGTTTGAGTAGTTTCAGTCAACTATAAGTTGCAGATTTTACTGTAACTGTATTCTGCACAATTATATGTATATGTATTGTAGATAAACTAAAAGAAGCGCTCAAACAATTTTCTGCAAAGATAATTACATACATTTGTATTTCAATGATAAGATAAATGCGATTAATGGCTAAATACCTTTATGATACTTTCTTCCAAGTTGACTAAGACTTTGTTCAAAATTAAAATTTGGTTGTATTTTTACACATTATGAACTGCAGTTGTCAAGTTGGTATTAAAATATTGGAAATTAAAAATATCAGCTACCACTACCATTTGTTTTCATTTTCACATAGTTATTTGAACAGAATTTCAGCAATATCGTAAAAACCATACAAATATATGAGCTAAAATTAGGCTAAAATATCAAGATATGTTAATTTTAGATTCTCTGAAAATTTAGTAATCATCATACGTTTGGTTCTGAAGATATTGCTGGAATTGCCCAACTAAATTGAGTTCTTATCATCTGAATAATTACAAAATCTCAACCAAATTTCAGCGATAATTTGAGAATGAAATGTACAATTTCAGCTAAATTTTCACAGAATCTTCACCTAATATAACTTGATGTCTCCACAAAATTTCAATTCTCTGATAAACTTTCTCCCACAGTTGCTCTCAATAACATTAATTGTATGGAAGAAATGTAACTGTTTCATGGCATGTGATAATAAATTAACAAATTCTTAAATCATCCAAACTTCTTCAAAAAATATTATTATCATCATAAAATGAAAATAAATTATATGCAAGAGTAGCAACTCGCAACAAATGAACAAACATCCAAAAAAAATTTGTAAAATGTCTTGATAATACTTGATAAGATTGAAATTCTTTAATGTATGGCCACTACTGTAAGTCTGTAAAGTGTACAGTACCTTTAGAGTGACTGTAATTCAAAATGCAGATTCTAAAAACCTACAAAATACAGAAAAAGTGCTCGACATACTGCTGCAAGCATTCAAATGCATTTCTGCACTTTTCGTTGAAAATTTTACAGATTACTGTAAAAACTGCAAGTGCTTAAATGAAGCTATTGACTTTATGTACTATCCTAACTAGACTGATAAACCAATGGTAAGTTTTTTCCATAAAACTTAGATCTGAGAAATGGATCCCACCAACAGGTTTCACTGCTGTTGTGAAATCCAAGTTTAAAAAAGAACAAAAAATACACGACCATTCATGTTTTCTTTTGTGGGAATTAAAATAATTTTTTTCAAGGGTTTTGATTTCTGTTGTCTGTAGCAGCCAACTCTTCAGTGTGTAGATCTTTTATCTTATAGTATATAGTTACTGTCAGACATAGATAGTGCTTTTGGAAGATGAAATTACAGTGTTTTGCATGTTACTTAATCTGTATATAACAATATATAGATATACATCTCGAAGTAATTTCATTCTTTGAAACACCCTGTAGTTGAAGAATAGAACTAGAACAATTTTCCCTCCATTACATGTATACTCGAGGTTCTTTATAATACCTAATAAGAAAAAGGTCTAGTTGAAAAACAGTTCGGAATAATATTTGTAAAACAAGAGATTTGTATTACTAACACACCGTTGTGTTTTAGAAAAGAACTAGATTTTGGTTGGAAAACTTCTCCGTTAGATTTGTCAGTTTTATATATACTCGATCAACGATAATTATTTAATTTACTAGAAATTACCCAGCGCTGTGATACAAAAGTCCTCTGAGACCTGCATAAATGTGTTGAAATTATCAATTAACAAAATGTATTGACATGATATTGTGAAGAAAAAAATAATTTTGGATTAGACTCGGTTATACGCCTAGCCAAATATGTCTGTAAAACTGGTAATGTGATAGCATTATAGAAGTGGCTTTTATGTATAACTATGAGTAACTATATTAAAAGCAATCATTATTTGTGCGCGTGTATGTATTATATATAGGATGTGACTAGGCTCAAATTGAGCGCAGGAAACTGTTTACTCAGATTCACAAACAGATGCAGTACCTGTGTGGCACAGTTTCCTGCTCCTGCATTTGGTTAATAAATGAATTTAATTGCACAAACAACTAATTTTATAATTGTTGTACCGCAGTACAGGTGGCAGTTTTTGACCAATGATAACAAAATTTGTTGGGAATATTTTAGCAGCCAGCTAACAACCTGTGGTGTCAGCTTCGCTTGACAGATGTTTAAGACCTTTGACCCTAACCTTGAGCTAAGTGTTCACCGATATACTACACAATAAAATATGAAAATATAAATGCCTCCTCTTTAGGCCAAATGAGGGTTGAAAACTGGGTCTAATGATAAAATGATCGTCAAATTGAAATTAAGCGCCTCAAACCTCAACCTACACGTTTCCAAACTTTCCTCTTAATATATTATTTAAGATAGATTAGCTCTTGTTAATTTATGAAAAAATGTCTTCCTTTTTATGGTTTTTTAACGAAGTGTAACAAAACCCTATTAAAATCACCAAGTTTGTTATTTTTCTTCTTCTTCAGCCAGTTATATATTTTGTTTTTCAGTTGGGGAAGTATAATTTATTCTTCTATCATTGTTTAAAGTGCTAATGTGAGATTCATTTATGTGATAAACGATAATGAAATTAATTAATGAATAATGAATTAATGATTAATAATTATCATCGATTGATTAATAAATTATTCTTCCTTTATTCATTCTTCAATTGGATGTGTGAGTTGTCAAATCGTGTTTTGTGAAATTGTCAACACAGATTGATATTTGGTCACATCGCTATGCAATTCAACTGAACAAAAACCCTGTTGCAACATCATTTAACGATGTAGCTTGTTACATGCTTCTATTTAACTCCGTTTGGGAACAGAACTTAGACTTGGTTTTTGGTTCATGTATGGATAGACCCGTGAATAGTTAGCAAGTTTACCGCTGGAGCATTACCAAAGCGCTATGATCGCAATTGCGAGGTTACATGTTTCTATTTGAGTGAAATAGAGTGCGCTGGGTTCCACTTCATATGTTCTACGCCTGAATAAGCATATTTTTAAAAATCAGTTTTTAACATATCATTATTCCTTGCAAGATTTCCGATGTACATCGCCCGCTAAGCTTTAAAGTTGAATAAAACTACCAATTCTTGATCCTAAATTTTCTTGAATTTTATTCCAATTTTTCGTTACCAAGTCCTAATATTTTTTTTTTTTATTATTTTTTTTATTTTTTTATTTTTTTTTAATTTTTTGTTCCTAATTCTTTCGGATTAGAAGAAAATCGATAATTCGACGAAGGGATCATGGAGTCAGATCATGTTATGTCACTTGGAAGGCCATGAGTGAGTGCGGCGTAACGTCTCGCCACGGCTATCCGAAGTGATATGCCTTAGCCAAGACCCTCCTCTCTTTCCGAATATTGTCTGTCTCTTGAAATTTTCTGGTGACCTAGACTGTCGCGGAATCACTTGCTGTGTAGAAAATAAGATTCGAAAAATTTATGAAAATATTCGTCTGTTTGTTGATAAACGAGAGTTCTTGAGTCAGATTTGGTTCTCGAAATTTTTATTTGACTGTTCATTCTTCATATTTTGACTCGTTGGAAATTTTCAGCTGCGTCGCTCGTGGTTCGCATTTGTCAGCTTGTTCGTCTAGCATATAGATTACTATTCAAAATGCGCCTACTTTACGTTGTACTTTAATGGATACTTTTTTTTGTTGATTGGCAGGAATGACACGAAAGAAGATGTGTTCGTTCATCAAGTACGTTATTATAATATAATATGCATTGTTGTGGTCAGAGTACGCGCAGGCGTCGTCGCTTGCAAATATTTTTCAAATTGTTTTTGCTTTTGCAGACGGCTGTCGTCAAGAATAATCCAAAAAAGGCTGTTCGCAGCGTAGGCGATGGGGAGACGGTCGAATTTGATGTCGTTGAAGGTGAAAAAGGTCACGAAGCTGCCAACGTGACCGGCCCATATGGCGAACCGGTGAAAGGATCGCCGTACGCAGCTGACAAAAGACGTGGTGGTGGTTACAGCAACAGTCGTTGGTATTATCGTCCTAATACGCGAATACCCAATGGCAGGAGGCCACCTCCGCCTCCCCGAGAAGGTATGTCAGTATTTGATCCTCATTTTCTTATTGTAGCATCGGTATCGCCGAAAGTCGTCGTCTCATCGAGTAAGTGGTCGATTGAGCCGCCCCTAATTCCAAGTGGCATAGGCTCGTTGTTGAATTCTCCCTTTCCTCCTTGAGAAAAACAATTTGTGAACTATAGGCTGATATTCGTAGTCAACACTCAGTATTCACTTACTTAAGGGTCTGTTTTTTAAACTGCAATGAAGATGCGAAAAAAACAGTTTAGCTGAGAGTAATGAAAAACATAGCTTCCTTGTGAAAAACCATATTAAAGCTATGAAAAAAACTTACGTTTCGCTGAGAAATATGGCTAAAAACTGCAAGTTTTAAACTGACACTCGAGTTGGTGAACCCCGAGTGTATACTATGAATACCAGCCATAATGTCTTTTATTGTAGTAATTGTCGGATGTTAAACATTTCGAGCTTTTATACTTTCGTCGACCCCATTTCTACCATTTGAAATCTTTTAGGCTTCAGCTTGTATGAAAGAACGATACTCAAGTATGAACACTGAGGCCCATATTCACAAACGTCACTTTAACCTCCCTTCATTTAAATTTCCCTTAAAAATTACTCTTGGCACAATTTTGTATTTAAGAGTGTGGTAACATCTTATTTTTACATTGGAACTCTCATAAGAGATACAATGTTCCCACATTTTTAAATGCAAAATTGTACAAAAAACTTTTTGTAGGATTGAAAAACTCAAGTTTTTTCATTTGGTTTCCTTTGTTGAGTTTCTGAAATTTATCGTAATGTTAATTATTTTTTGTTCCCTTTTCCATAATTTTGGTTTCCGTTTCTGTTACGTTTTCTCTGATTTTACGAAAAGTTTTCATTCTGTTTCCATTTCGAATTCTGTTTCTTTTTCCATAAAAAAAAAAATTTTATCTGATTTAAAATTTTTCAAATCTTGTTCAAGTATATGTCAATATTTTTTTGATATTTCCCAAAAATTATCGATATTTCCAAAAAAAAAATTGATATGTTTTGAATATTTTCCCAAAAATATCGATATTTTTATAAGCTTTTATTCTACTCACTACTGGGCTTTATAAAATGTACAGATACTGTTGCCAACCTTCCACAACGAAATAATGTTCATTTCGCATGAAGCTAAAGCCAAAAATAAAAATAAAATAACTTATCTTTTAAAAATTTGTTTTTAACTTAAACTTATTTTATATCAAATTTTTTCTCCTACATCAAGAATTAATATGGTGAGAAACGGAAACAATTCATCATTTGGTTACCGTTATTGGTCTTGAAACCTAGAGGGACAGGATTCGTGAAAAAAACAGCATTTGAATCATGTTTTGGGGCTGAAAAGGATTCGTATTTTGAATCACTTTTGAAAAAATAATGTGTGATTCGTGATTCGAGTCACATTAGGAAACAAAGGATTTATTATTCGAATTATTATTTCAGAAACAGTGGAACAACGAATCACGCAACGTATTCCTCCAGTCAGGATATTCTCAGAAATTTTCAAGAAGTACTCGATGTTCAGAACTTTTTTCTATCAAGGTCAGACAGAGTTATCTAGCGTTCGAGACATCGAGGATTCTTAATTCGTAGATAAATGATTCGTTTGAATCATATTCGATCTCTAACTGAAAATATTTTTGATTCGAATCACTTTACTTCAAAGAATTCTTGATTCCTGATTTGGATCATTTTTCTGAGGATTCTGCCCACTCTTGTTGAAACTAATGGGTTAACTGTTTCCGATTTAGTTTCAATTTCAAAATTTTGGTATTTCTGTTTATTTCGGTTTCCAGTGCAAAACAATATGGTTTCTGATTTCGAAAAATTCGTTTCCGTTTCTCAATCCCTGCCTGAAAGCTTAATCGACTATCGTTTCGGTTTTGAATATATTTCATCCGTGTCGTTTTGTTTTTCTTTCCTCTTCGCTCGCATAATTCGCAGCTGAATACGAGGGATACGAAACGCGCGGAGAAGAACGAGGCGATGCGGGTAGTCGACCTCCGGCGCGTTATCGAAGGCGCAACTATCAGCCGAATAATTATTACCGCGGCGGCAGTGGTTACAATAACTACAACACTAACCCGGGACGTCCTCGCCGCCCATATCCACCGTCCGTTATACGCAGTGAAGAAGGCAACGTGAGTATCTCGTCTAGTCTCGCATTCGGCTTGACAATTTTTCGGTTCCTTCGCCGTTCAGTTCGCATTGGCGCGAGCGGTACATGTTAACATTCCACGCCAGTCCGTGCTAATGCATGCTATTGTGCCGTGTCATGTGTTTTGCGCAGGGAGACGAATTCTATGAAAACGGCGGTGGCATGGGACCGCCACCTCGTCGTAGTCGTGGTGGAGGTCCACCTCGCAGATTTTTCAACAACCGACGTAGCTTCCGCGGCGGATACCGGCCAATGTCAAGACGTCCGAATCCGGAATATCAGGTTGGTGCGCCACGTGTCGTCCCTTTCTCCTTCCCTCCCTCCCCATCCGTCCGGTCCTTTTTTAGACGTGCTGCCGCCCTCGGCCAGTATTATGTCCATTATTAACTATCACCTTGTTTCTTCGCACAGCCTGATGCCAGTGAAGGAGGGGATATGGAATCACGAAGACCACGTTTCCGTCGCTATAATCCACGAGGTGGCAGACCAGATCGCCGTCCGCGTAGTCAAAGCAACGGGAAAAAAGTAAGTGTCTCAAGTTGAATTGCTGTGTGCTGGAAAAGCGGGTAGCAGGTGCAAATCAACGAGGTTGTCACTGGTTTATTTTTCGTAATTTTTTATTTCCACTTGAATTTAGACTGACGTTTTTGTGTATTCGCTGTGACGCCCCTCTGTAATCTACTTTACAGAAATGGTTGTTGGGCGGTTCATCCCAATCGCAAAGCACTATTAATTTTTTTTACTTTAGGCGTTTATTGTTAACGATGTTTTTCTAGGGCGTTTATAATTACGATTAAAGTGTGTGGTTGTTCATCCTTGGCATGAGTGGTGGAATGTTTCAGGCAGTTGCGTGGGGGTCCATGGTATGTAACTTAAAGGTTAACGACGGTAGGAGGTTGAAGCAGGTTAGGCAAAGCCTCGCCCCTTGGAGACCACACTGCTATCGCCGCTGTACAAAGTGGCATCGTCTGAAAGATCCCTCCACTGCTGCCGGCTTGTATATAGGATCATTGACTTAACGTTAGAAACAAAAAAAATTGACCAGTAGGTTATTCGTCGTTTGCTTCCGCTACCAGCTTGTTTCACTTGGGACGCGAATTTTGTTTGTTCTTATAGCATAGTTAACGTGGCGCTTATTTACCAGTTGCTAGTGAAAAAATACGCTGGTAGCTGGTAAGCCGGCCAACGTAAACAAGAACTGGCGTACCCTATTTATTCGTTCGCTGGTGAAATTAGAAGTTTTCAACTCTCGAGCTAGTACACCAGCTTGTATTCCAGCTCTGTGTAAATTGGGATGCTGGTGAAATTTATTATGATAACTCAACTTTTTTACATCATTTTTATCAGCATTGTGTAAACATGAAAACCAAGCTGATTGAATCAGCGCTAATACACAAGCACACCAGCAGTTGGTAAATAAGTGACGTATAAATTATGCTTATTGGATTGTTCGTTGGTCATGTACACCGGAGACATACAACTAAAGAGATGTTGAATCCTGAATCAGAAACACGTCAAAGATAGAACACTGATAACATATTTCAAAGTCCGTTATTTGTTACTGAGCATGTGTCATTGCTTGATTGTGTGTGTGTGTGTGTGTATGTGTATTGATATGGAAATGTCTTGTTTTCACAAAGAAATTTGCGCAGCTTTGAATGTGCAGGCCATATAACTGAAGTTGCTTCTTCTCTATCGCATATTTTTAAACCACACCATATATGAAACATTGGACATCTCTCTAGCTTTATGTCTCAGATGTACATTAAACATGCAAAAAAAAGTGTTCGTTGGTTTGTTTGGTGTAAATGCAGCTTAATGAGACAGATGTTGGAAATAAGCGTCTTATTTTTTAAAATTTTCTCAAGTCTGCTACTTGTCGAAGTCGAGTGTGTATGGAGCATCGAAGTGTAGGGATAATAGAACGAGCACTATCTGAAGTCACGACAGTTGTTGCAGGAATGTGTTAAAAAGAGAGAGAGTTATATCGAGGTATTGCTATCTTCCTTTCACTCATTGCCAGTTTATCAGAATCAGATTAAATCCAGCAAAAAAAAAAGTTTGTGGTTTTTGAAACTTCCCTCTGTATGAACTTAGTAAGTTTGACAAACATAATTATAAACAAATTAAGAATAACCTGTAACATTACAAAAATTACTTGGTAATAAATCACTATGTTCATGTCTGATTACATTTGCAGCAATGAGTGAAAGAGAGACAGCACTACCTTCTTTGTAGCTCTTTGTCTTTCTAACAGGTTCCTGCTGCTTGGTTTACATTTGGCTTTACAACAGTACTCGTTCCATTATCCCTATACTTCGATGGTACCGAGTACTACCTGCCAGGGTTGAGCGTGATTCCATTATAATCAGATTCGAATCGGTTTTTGTGATTTCGTGAATCCATCCGAAATCCACTTTGACAAATTGCATTCGAATCAGTGATCCGAATCCGAAAACGAATCTGAATTTATCAATTTCATTTGAATCCGTTTGACAGATTCAAAATTTTTGAATAATTTTCCAAAGAACAAAGATTAATTTTGCTTTTTGCTGCAAAGAATCGGAATCGAAAATCATTTCTACTCGTTTAAATTTTAAAACTTTTTGGAAAAACAAAATGTGTATTCAATTTCTAATGTGAGAACAATGAAATTTAATTTTTTCTTACAGTTATTTCTATTTTAGATCATTGTATTACAAAATTACCCAAGGAGCTGAGCATTATTTACGTGGTTTTGAATCCAAAAAAAGTGATTTTGATCCGAATATTTGAATCACCAAAACAATGGGTTTTTGCGGATTCATATTTGAATCCATTTTTAGTGGATTCGTGCTCAAAACTGATACCCGCTCGCTTGTGATTCACGAACGTGGAAAAGTATTTTTTGATTTTACTTTAGGTTATTCCCTTCTCCATTTTGCTACGCGGGTAAGTGCTGACCCATCGTAGATTAGAGTGGCCTACCTAGTAAAAGAACAGGATCAGTCCAATTGTCTACACTTAAAATTTTTGAAAATTCGGCAAATTAACTTGAAATTTTTCAGTTTGGCCCTCCTGAAATTTTCAGTGCAAATATCTCCCGCTTTTTTATGAAACTCGAGGAAACAGTGACGTACTCGTGTCTCTTTTGAATCTATCATTGTGAAAATTTAGAAATAAATTTAAAAAAATCGATTCTGGAAACTTAGTATGGACGTTCGTTTAATTTAACGAAGTTTCGTTAAAATTTAATTAGATTTTTGCGTATTATGAACGTATTGTTAATCCGCATTAAGAATTCTCAGAGAAGGCAAGTTGCATATTTGTATGTTCTGTTATTAGTTGCATAAATGAACGAATAATGTAGTTAGTTAAAATTGAAAATGTGATGTGAATAGAACGAATCACAGTAATTATTCTAAGCTCTAATTTTCTTTATAGAATAAATTATGGATGATGTTTTAATTTCACGAATGATTACCAGTCACTCTTGTCTCTTCACACTTCATTGACAAGTCGTGGTTGAACCATCATAATTCATTCCCATCATCAGTTTAATACAGAATATCAAAATAAAAAAAATCGATAATTCGCATCTTTTTCTCCTATTTCTATTATAGATTCTCAGTCTTATTTCATGGAATAATTCTAAATTCAGAAAAATCATAGGCAAAACACACATTTCTCCTCTAATCTTTGAACAGTGGAACTATGTTTAAATTATGTATATTGTTTTACCGATGCGAACATGAAATGAAAATATTTTTGTGGGCTGGAAATTACAAACTTAGAAATTTGAAGAATGGAATCACTAAAAAGATATTACTCACAAGCTTATCTTTGCAATTTAATGGAAAATGTATATCCCATGTCCCTTTCCTCAACAGGTTTTTCATTTCTGAGAAGGTACCTATATATTGTAGTTTAAACCCATGCAAAGAGAGTTATTCTCATTTCTGTTCGAAGTTTTACTTTTGTGGATAACTAAATTAGGAAAAAAATGAGAAATATGAAGGAAGAAAATTTTAATGGGATTCTATGGAGTATTTGGAATACCTTGTTGTGAGAAGGATTCTCTTCAAGAAGGTAACCAACAGCTATTTGCGTAATCTTCCACTTCATATATACATATAAATATGCGGGTAGCCAAAACCAAAGTAAATAGTGGCGATTTTGTCGCCAGTTTCTTGCACTTATATAGTCAGCTCTGTATACACGCGCGCGCGCACACACACCACACACACACACACGAGTTACAAGTATGTGTCATAACAATTACGTCATTTCTTATTAGTAATTGAAAAGAAACGACATATGATATGAGTTCATATACCAGTTTATGACAACACTGAGATCTTTATTAGGATGTAAAGCCTATGCTAGACTGCATCCCTGGCGATATTGATTTTGAGTTAATAGATAGTTTAACATTGAAAACATAAAATTAAAGTTATCGAAAAGTACACAAAAACTGAAGGTGGTAGAAAGCTAAAAATAAGACATTTACAAATATTATCTGAAGATTCCCTAAAATTTTGGCTGAAATCGCTCATTTATTTCTCGAGGTATTGCCAAAATTAGCTTTAGTGAATTCTTATCATTAAAACCACAGGATTTGAACAGAAATTTAGCAATATTTTGATAAATAATTACGCAATTTTGGATAAAAATTTTAGGGAAACTTCAGATAATGTATACAGATGTCTCTTAAAAATTTCAACTTTTGACCACTTATGGTTTTTGTGTAATTGCTTTTGAAAGCTTTGATTGTGTATGTTCTCAATGATAAAGAACAGTACATAATCCCAAAATCAACATGTTTGACAAATGGGCCACCAGAGGACGACTAATTTGATCTGATTCCAAAATATCGATTATTTGCAATCTAATCATTGTAAATTACCTGCCTGAATTTACAGGTAATTACGAATGAATGAAAGTGTGTGTTTGGCGTGCAAAGCATTAATATTTGCCAGCCTTTCTGTGGTGACTGTCATGAAAAAGGCCAAGCCACTAATCTAATGTTATACAGAGTTGATCCCTACAGCTACTTCCCCAATTTTTATGCCAAAAAAATGATAAGTTGCATGCCCGAGAGGACTTATTGGGTCTACTGTTTCTTCTGGTTCTGCTCCCATTTTTCCAGGGTGCTACTTCAGCCCTAATGTACCTGTAAGAATGTTTCCAAGTATCAAATCAGACTTGCTAGTTGATGCGGCTCTGCTGACCTTTACAGCTTGGTGGTTTATTGTAAGTTGTTGGTTTTTGTGACTGAGAATAAGGATGGAAGTAAGGTCTTTTTTGTACAGAATCAGGATGGGGAGATGATATCAAAGAGTTTGACGTCTCTGAAGGTTGGTATGATGATGTGGAGGGAAGAGGAGGAGTCTGTTTCAAAGTCGAGTGCTCATCAGTAAAAAAAAATCTGGCCCTCTCCCTCATTGTCAATTTAAAGGAATTTGAAGTAGGCTTCTCCACTTTCAAATTATTCTCTGGCATTTTATTGAAGATACCAACAGAGGTAATGGAGACAACATTGTATCAGTAATATCATTGATAGAAGTAGTGTCCATTAATAGTTTGTCTTCAATTCTAGCCAGTTCTTTTTCATGTTCTAGAAAACATGGATCCTTCATGGTATCAATGATTTCTAGAGCATTGATTTGGGCAGTGGAATTCAAATTTCCTACAGACAACATTTTTTGATTGAATCAAAGGTAAATTGTATTCCATAGTAGGAAAAATTTGCACATACAAAAATAGTTTGTACAAAAAGTAAGATTTAAAATACAGGAAAATGAATGTGAAGAAATCAGGTTGAAGTCTTAATAACAGTAGAAAAATGAATGAAGTTCTTGTGAGATTATTTGATTGATCACAGTATCAGTTTGTTGTCTTATATGATCATTTTCTGTTGATGGAAGGGATAGTGGTAAAAGTTCTCATATGAATGAAAGTTCTCCAGATAAATGGTTTAGGTATACTGGTGGCATGGGGATTCAAACCCATACTGGATGAATACCTAAAACTCACCGCCACCTAAAATACAGCACCGTATTCACTCGGCCATGGTGCAGAGTGATGGTGATTGAAGGAGAAGCTGTTAGTAGCTGATGTGTGGTAACGGCCACACCACTCCCCCCAGTATAGTGCAGTGTAATACGGTCAATACAGAGGCGCCAGGAGGTTAGTAGGTGTGCATTGGTGTGTGGTAGATGCCCCCCTCATCACTGCTTTGTGGGGGACAATCTACAGCGCCATCACGTTTTGGTGGTGGTAAAGTGACATACCACCAGCTGGCTTATGTGTCTGAGAGATGGCGTTGTTTTCCATCTCCCAGTTCACATCGAGGTCACCACTTTAGGTATTTAGGCCATACGGGATTCAAACCTGTACTGGCTGAATACCTAAAACTCCCCACCTCACCTCCACCTAAAATACAACACCATATTCACTCGGCCATGGTGTGGGGTGACAGTGATCGAGGGAGAAGCTGTTAATAGCCAATGTGTGGTAGCTGCCACAAATGTTATTCATCTTAAGCAAAGTTACATAAAAATGAAGTTTGAAAATCTTCAATTTAACAGAGTGTAATGGGAGTGTGACATCATCGTATATCCAAAAATTTTTATTTTTCTCTGTTTGATAACAAATTTGTGTTGTGTTTTTGTGGCAATGAAGGGCGGCACGTAGGTTTGTTTATTCCTGTATTCTTCTTTTTGTTACCTATTTTTCATTTCAACACCTCTCTAATTATCTTTTGTGATGAGAGATTCTGTTTTCAACAGTCTTAGATGGTTTGCTTTTTTGATGCTGGATATTAATTTACGATATTGTTTTCCTATTTTCTCCATGTTAGACTCTCAGACTTCACAAGGATGCTGATTTTTCATTTTTGTATTTCCTAAGGGCCTATCACTTTTCTGTGGGAAAATTGGATTCAAAGGGTCATATGTTTCTATTATGATACTGTCAGAGAATTTGACTGATTTTTAGTTTTCATTTATTTTTGAATTTTATATTGTATCACTTTTTTCAACTAATTCTTCCTCTATTTTTGCTGAGCTAGTATTATCAGATGAATCTCTGTGTATTTTCATTCTTATTTTGTTTGTGCATCAATCTTGTTGCAGCCTGCAGTATTTCAATTTAAACTGTTTTTTGTTTGCCTGCTATAAGTATCACAAAGTTTTTGTTGTCACCTGATACTATTTTGTAAGGACTGGCGTATGGTTTCTCCAGCAAAGATTTTTTTTTTTCTCTAAGTAACACATGTGATGTAGTAGCCAAATGTTTGGAGACTATAAATCTTGGGCTGGACATGATGAGCTGCCTGTTTTAGGAAATTATGCGCATCTGTTCATGTATTTTGAACCATAATTTTAAGGTTAATTTCTTTCGAGTCTGTGAAAAAGTTCTATGTTGAGCATAGCTCTTTTCCAAATGCTAATTGCACTGCAGAGTATCCTGTATCTGATTGAAGTGTAGATCAAGGGCCTAAGAGGATAGTTGGTATGATGTCAATCCATCTCTGATATCTGAAGTCATAATTGATGCTTTCAAAGCTCTGTGCCATTGTTCAGCTTTTCTGTTAGCTTGAGGATGGTAGAATGTGGTCTGATTGTGCTACAAACATGAAACTTCTTTAACAACTGATTGAAGAGTAGGTCTTCAAACTGGCAATCTTAGTCCGAAACTATAACTTCGAATACACCATAGCGAGCAATCCAGGTTTTGTATAACCCAGCAGCTACGGTTGGAGCTGTCATTTGATAGAAGGGACTAACTTCTGGCGATCTATTATTATATCTATGTCCTTATGAAGAAGCCAATAAGCCACCGAGTTAATGTGGATTGTTTTGAACTGCTTTGTTTGAAAGATTTGAGGGGTGAACTAGTGTCTCTTTCTACTTTTGCCTATTAGCAATTCAGGCAACTGAGAACCAATTTGTTGTAGTCTAGGCCATACAAATTTTGGTAATAGGAGTCCTGCTGTGCAATTTTGGTCTGAAATGTGATAAGTTGTGAACACTGTCGAATGCTAATTTATGATACTTTTTTGGTAGGAATGACCTATTCTTACCTGTAATAATGTCACATATTATTAAAAAATCTGTATTAGAAAGTTTTCTTGGTCTCAGTTTTAGAGCTGTATCATCGTACAATAACAGTTCTTGCAATTCTGCATTCTTAAACTGTTTGTTAGCTAATTCAGCAGAAGGTAATTGGGAGGTGCCAAGATAGCCTTGATTTTACTTATAGCATCAACTGGAGTATTATGTTCTCCACTTATATGTATGTTGGATGTCAGTAGTTGATTGTCCAATATAGTCCAATTGCAGACTCTTCTCAGTAAGGCTGTATCTGCTTTTTCCATGACAGCATGAGTTAGGGGTTTATATCTGTGAACATGATGAAACATCTACCCTCTAATTGGGGCCTGAAAGGCATTATGGCAGTAAAGGTTCCTAGCAATTCACTGTTGTACGTGTTGTAGTTATTTTCTGTTTTAGAAAATTTTCTTGAGAAGGAAGTGAGTAACAATTTCTTGTCATTGTCTATTTGGTACAAAGTTGCACTAATTGCAAATTTGGATACATCAGTTGCAACGCACCATGGCAGAATTTCATCTAGATGAGCCAATAGAGTTGCATTTGCCAGTGTTTTCAAATGCCTGTTCAGCTTCTTCAGTGCAATCTAGTGGAGTTTTATCTTTTGTGGAATACTTTGTTATGAAAAAGATATTTTCATCAGAAGGTAATTAACAGGTATATTGCCACTTCATATGTAAACATACTGGTAAGTTAAAACTTGGGTGAACACTGACAATTTTAGAGCTGGTTGGGACAGTTTATATACGGGCTTATTCACACACACCCACACACACACACACACACACACACACACACATATGTAGTAATTACATATGTTTGCGTGAGATAATTGATGTGTCATTTCTTGTATTGATAAGAAACAGCAGACCAGTTTGTGTACAGAATTGTGACATCATGATCTTTGTTAGATTGGTCATGGTTTGGTACTCATACATTACTTGCATATATGTACAAGTAATTACGATCGATTGTAATTGTGCATTTGTTTAGCATCATGAAGATTAATATTTTCCAGCTTTTTAACAGCACCAGTCATTGGGGATCTGAGCTGCTTCACCTCATATTAGTAATGTTCTCACAGTTACTAACCTACAGTTTTTGTGCTGCAAAAATGATACTTGCGCGGGACTGAGGGACTTATGAGTCTTGGCACCATTTCTGAGTTGGCTTTCCACTTGATTAACAGACTACCGATTTCAACCCAGATGCTCTTGTAAGATTATTTGTGTATGTCCATGCTGGCTTCGTAATTTGCATGGCTGCTTTCTCCCCTTTGCCAAGGTGGTCTGTATTTAGTTTGGGTATAGGGGTGGAATCTGGAGTTTAAGGAATTTTAAATTCCTATTTCCTTAACATAGGGGAATTTGAAGTTCCCCTGGCTTGAGTATGCCAGAGACTGGATTGGAGGGGTCCTCTCATCTGAGAAAACACATTTTGCTGGTTCTGGGGTTGCTTGCAGGGGTGGTTCCAGCTTTGGGATGGCCAGAATTGGTACCTTCCTTTTGGGAAACTGTGGTGGTGAGATGAGAGGTGGAAGAGGAGATGACATTTGCTCCAGGATTTTATTTACCGGAGGTATTGTACTTATAAGCAGTTCCTCCTTGATTTGAGCCAACTCTTGGTTGTGTTGGAGAAGTTGCTGAGCTTTTAATTTCTGGGTCTCTTCTCGTTTATTTGCAGTGTTGGTCGTTTCAAGGGGTTTGTTAAGTGGTGATGACAGTGTAAGAGAGAAAAATAAAAAAGGAAAGAATAGCGTATGTACAAATTTAAAAAACAGTACAGAAAATATATAGAATTTGTCTAAATCTAGCAACAGTAGAACAGCGAATGATTTTTGTTGCGAGATTTATATCAATTGCAGTGTTAATACGTCATCTTATCTGAGTTTGTCCTTTTGTGGAGGGGATAGCATTTAAAATTCTCTGCTGTATGAAAATTTTCCTGTAAAATTCTAATTGGTTTAAACAGAGTTAGGCTTGAAAATATATCTGAAGTTTTTGAGAGATCTTCAGATGACAAAGTGATTCATTTTTTGTATGTGATGTCACAATTCATATTGATGTTTAGGTTATCTTTGTTTGACAATAGAAGCACGTTGCGATGTTTGTGTTCCTTATCACACGTGGATTAGTTTATTCATATTGTCTTCTTTTTGCACACATTCCTACGATTGCTTATCTCTAGAGTTTTTTTTTGTCTTGCAAGATTCCAATTTTGTCGCTTATTTTTAGCGGGTTTGAATTTTACATGAGATATTTACTTTTTTGGGAATAAATTTTAATTCCTTTAGTCAATCTCTCAGACCTGCAATTAGGATGCGAGTTTTTTGTTTTTCTACTGCTTAGCAGCCTGCCTCTTTTTCTAGGGCATAAGGGGGCCTTGGGATCATACTTTTTTGTTTTAACATTATCTTAAAATTTTACTGTCTTTTTTATTTTTGTTTTTTGTGAATTTTCTGTGTGAATGATTTGTTTCACAGGTATCAACTGATTCTTCCTCTTAGTCTTGTGTTTGTATGTTTTTGGGTGAACCTTTCTCTGTATCTTCTATCTATTTTCTTTCCAACTTTGATATTCTTTTATCATTGTTTACCAAAAAGGTAGGCTTTAGTCTGTTGATTGAAGTAGTTCTTGTTTCGCTTGCTATTAGTGTCACAAAGTTTTTGTCATCATGTGATACTACTTTGTAAGGACCAGGGTATAGTTTTTCCAGGACAGATCTTATTTTTTTGTCTCTAACAAATACATGTAATGTATTTGCCAAGCGTTTGGAGACATAAATCTTGGGCTGGCAGTGAACAACTGCCTATTTGAGAAAGTTATCGGCATAATTTCTTATGTTTTGTTCTGTGATTTTGGGGCTAAATTCTGTCAATTCTATGAAAAAAATCCCTGGTAGGTGTAGCTCTTTGCCAAATGCTAATTGCGCTGCAGAGTATCCTGTATCCTTTTGTAGGGCAGATTGGAGGCCTAAGTGGATGGTAAGAAGTATCTCAATCCATATTTTGGTATTGTGAGCCATGGTTGAGGCTTTGAGTGCCCTTTGTCATCTCTTTATTTTGCAATTAGCTTAAGGATGGTAAGTTGCAATGTGATTATGTAGTACACCAAGCTTCTTAGACAACTCATTGAAGAGTGAGCTCTCAAATTGGCAACCTTGGTCTGTAACTATGATTTTCAGTATGCTGTACCTTGCAATCCAGGTATCGTATAACCTGGTAGCTAAAGTTGGTGCTGTCATCTCATAGAAAGTAATTGCTTCTGGCCATCAAGTTGCTCTATCTATTATCATTGACAGGTATCTGTTCTTGTTATTGTGGCAATGGGCCAACCAAGTTCATATGTACAGTTTTGAACCACTTTGTTTAAAGGATTTGAGAGGTGACTGAGTGTGTCTTCCCACTTTGCACTCTTGAAAGATCAAGCAACTATGAGTCCATTTATTGCAGTCTGACTTCATTCAGGGCCAAACAAATCTTACCAAGATTAAATTAGCACTGTACTTTGGTCTAGAATGTGACAAGTTGTATATACTGTTGAAAGCCAATATGCAGTATTTTTTCAGTAGAAATAACCTGTTCTTACCTGTACTGACATCACATGTTAATAGAACATCAGTACTGGGAATTTTTCTCTGTCACAATTTGAGAGAGATATCATCGTTCAATAACAACTCTTGCTATTCTACATCCTTAAGCTGTTCTTTAGCCATTTCAACATGAGGTAATTGGACAGAGGCTGACATAACTTCAATTCTATTTGGGGCAACAGCTGGAGTGTCAAGTTCTCCACTCATTTACTGAATGTCCATAGTCAATTGACCAATATAGTCTAACTAGCTGACCCATCCCATGTTGCTGCAATCTCTGAAAACTACAAATTCTTTTTGATTCGTCGCCATTAAATTAATCAGGATTTAGTGACAAATTGAAGAGAATTCACCTACAAATTTTCTTCCATTCGTCACTGAATCCTAATTAATTTAACAGTTCGTAGGTAATTCTCTTCAATTTGTCCCTGAATCCTGATTAATTTAACAGCGACGAATCAAAGAGAATTTGTAGATGAATTTTCTCCCATTTGTCGCTGAATCCTACTTAATTTAACAGTGTCAAATCGAAGAAAATTGGTAGATGAATTCTCTTCGATTTGTCGCTGAATTCTCTTCAATTTGTCGCTGAACCCTAATTAATTTAACGGCAAAGAATCGAAAGGAATTCGTAGATAAATTCTCTTCCCTCACTGAATTCTGATTAATTTACAGGCGACAAATCAAAGAAAATTTGTAGATGAATTCTATTCTTTGCTGAATCTTAATTAATTTAACGCGACAAATCAAAGAGAATTTGTGAAATTATTAATAACTGTATTTCATAAGAAAACCT
The DNA here is from genome assembly GCA_011428145.1 of Ericerus pela. Classification (NCBI taxonomy): domain Eukaryota; kingdom Metazoa; phylum Arthropoda; class Insecta; order Hemiptera; family Coccidae; genus Ericerus; species Ericerus pela. The sequence goes on along the minus strand of WOFM01000215.1, from coordinate 38,125 downwards.
CGCATCGATATCCTTTAGTTGTCAGTTAAATATTGAATTAAAATATTATTATATCCTATGCAATAGAATTAGTAGCAAATTCACAGTCACTGTTATCGCATAGGTATACAACAAACATTGATATGTTTTGCAAATATATTGATGTTCTTCACCAGATCGATGCAATATTATTTTTCGATATATCGATATTGAATAAAATACATATTTCGGGAATTTTTTGGGCAAATTTTTGAAATTTTCTTTTCGTATTATGCCAGAAGCCTTCGCCCAAGTATACTCAACAACTTCTAAAAGTTTCATGGCCATCAGATGAATGGTGTAGTAATGCATAAAAGACAAATAGACATACATTCTCTTTTATATATATAGATTGTTATGCTGTTCTCATTGATGCTGGTTCTGCTTTTTGCTTGAAAGCATGAGTTAGGGTCTATGGACTATATACACAGTAAAACATCTACCATCTAGTTCATTGCTGAAATGTTTCAGCACAGCAAAAGTTCCAAGCAATTTCTGATCATACGTGCTATAATTCTTTTCTGTTTTTGAGAGCTTCCTCAAAAAGAAAGCTAGCGATAATTTTTTGTTGTCTTTATCCAGTTGGTACAGGGTTGCACCAATCCCAAAATCTGAGGCATTGGTACCTACACATAACAGCAGACTTTTGTCTGGATGAGCCAACAGCGTTGCATTTGTGAGTGTTTCTTTGATTTTCTCAAAGTCCTGTTTGGCTTCTTCATTCCAATCGAGTGGAGTTTTGTCTTTCTTTTTATTTGTTTTTATCAATACAAGCAGCTTACTTTGTTTGGCTGCAGCATTCTTCATGCAATGTCTATAGAAATTCATCATTCCCAAGAAACGCATGAGTTCAGTGACATTTGAGGGTTTCAGAAAATTCAATATTGGTTCGACTTTGGTCTTCAGGAGGGAAATGTCTTTGGTTGAGACTTAGTATCAAAGATGTGTTTGGAAAGACCGAGAATCAAATTATAGATGATGTCATGGATGGTATAAAGATTGGGGATGATAAACCCTCAATTTTCATGGCCAAATTGTGGAAGAAGGCCGATAACATTGTAGCCTCTTGTATAATAGGAAACCAGTTCTGCAAGAAATTACCATAAAGTGTTGTGCAGTGCCTAATGGCCGTGGGATCTACCATGATTAATACTTCACCAGACCTGGACTTTTTTTTGCAAAATGCGTAGATAGTGCACTAGAATACATCTATCAGTGCAGTGTTTGCAGAGACTTGGGAGATTGCTCAACTTAGAGCCCACATAGTTCAGCTGACAACAGAGGTGCAAAAAAGAAAGAAAAGCCAGAATTTCAATAAAGAAAATGGTAACTGGTGCCAACGATCAAAATCAGGAAGCAGCTACAAAAATAACACAGTCATAGTCCAAAGACTGAAAACCTAGTAACCAAAAGAGGAGTGAGAGTTCCATTCACCCTAGAACATCTCCCAGCACCCAGTAACAAGATTGGGATGAAAAGAGCTGCTTCTACCACTATAGGTTTGGTGCAGAAGCCACAAAATGTAACAACTGTTGTAAATGGCGGGGCAAATCCTTCAAGAAGGAAGCTTCAAACTAGAACAAGGGGCCATCTAAGTGGTCAAGGACCCCTTGGAAAAATACTCATGCTGCATGTTCTTAAAGGACAGGACAAATAGAAGACAGTACTTAATAGACTTGGGAGTAGACCTGAATATATTGCCAGTAGACAAAAATTGAAAAGTACATCCTCCAAAATACTACCTCTGTACTGTGAATATTCAAAACCTTCCAGCCTACAGATTTGAGACCAGCAAAGTCAACATCAGACTTAGAAAAGACATGACCTGATCCTTCAAGATTGCTGATGTTCCAAACCTGATCCTCAGTGCAGATTTTCTTGCACATTTTGACTTTATCATTCACCTTAAAAATGGCAAACTGATCGATAGTGAAACTAAACTGTGTGGATGACAAAATGCTAGCTTACAGACTGGACACAAATATATCCAGCTGTACTAAAGTTGATGAACAATTTCTTCTGATTCTGTCTGATTATCCTGGAGTCACCCAATCATCAATTTGCAGGCATCCAACCTACAGACATGACACTGTTTATTATATGGAGATAAAAGGACTGCCTTGTCATGCTAGAACTAGAAGTTTGCTACCTGACAAACTCAAAGCAGCATGGGAATACTATGATTGCATCATCAGGGAGGGTATATATTGCCCCATAAAACGCCCATGGAGTTCCCCAGTCCACATGACCAAGAAATCAAGTGGAGAGTGGCGTATTGTTGGCAACTACAGGGCTCTAAATGCCAAAACCGTTCCCAACAATTATACTGTCTCAAATATCATGAACTTCAACATGAACATGCAAGGTAAAAAGATGATCTCAAAAATAGACATCAACTGGGCATTCCACCAAATCCCTATGGCTGAACAGGATATACCAAAGACAGTGGTCATAACCCCCTTTGATTTATTTGAATACCTTCGAATGCCGTTTGGACTTTGCAACTCAGCACAAACTTTCAGCTGATTTATCAGTGGAATGTTTTGGGAACTTCCATTTGCTTATGTATTCTTGGATGACATTTGCATTTGCTCTGAAGGCAGTGAACAGGAGCACAAGAAGAATGTAAGAGCAGTTATACAGTGTATACACGCTGCCAGCCTTACCATCAACGTAGGTAAAAGTTAATACAAACAAACTGAAATTGACTTTCTCAGCTACAAAGTTTCAACGGAAGGGATTTCCCCCTTGAAGACCAAAGTCGAACCAATATTGAATTTCCTGAAGCCCTCCAATGTCACTGAACTCGGGCATTTATTGGGGATGGTAAATTTCTATAGATTTTTCATGAAGAACGATGCAGCAGAACAAAGTAAGTTGTTTGCATTAATAAACACTAATAAAAGAAAGATGAAATTCCACTCGATTGGAGTTAAGAAGCTAAACAGGCCTTTGAGAAAATCAAAGATACATTAGCAAATGCAGTGTTATTGGCTCATCCATATGAAAATCTGCCATTATGTGTAAGTACTGATGGTTCAGACTTTGCAATTAGTGCAAGACTGTACCAACTAGATACTGACAAAAAGAAATTACTTCTAGCTTTCTTCTAAAAGCTCACAAAAAAAGAAAAAATTATAGAACATATGATCGGGAATTGCTCAAATTTTTTCTGCATTGAAATGTTTCAGGAATCAACCAGAGGGTAGATGTTTTACTGTGTACACAGATCATAAACCCCTAACTCACAGTTTCATGCAAAAAGCAGAACTAGTAGTAACGAGAAGAGCAAGACAATTAAACTACATTGGTCAATTTACTACAGACATCCAGTATGTCAGTGGAGAACTTAACACTCCAGATGATGTTTTAAGTAGAATTGAAGCTATCTTGGCCCTTGCCCAATTACCTTATGCTAAAATAGAACATTAATGATACAGAATTGCGAGAGTTGTTATCAAATGATGATACTTCTCTCAAACTGAGGTAGAGAAACATTCCTAATACTGATGTTTTATTAACATGTGACACCAGTACTGGTAAGAATAGGCCATTTTTACCAAAAAAATATCACCAATTGGCATTCAACAGTGTGTATAACTTGTCACACCCAGACCAAACTGCTGTGCTAATTTAATATCATCGATGTTTGTTTGGCCCCAAATAAAATCAGATTGCAACAAATGGGCTCTCAGTTCCAAAGTAGGAAGACACACTCAGTCACCTCTCAAATTCTTAAAACAAACAGCAGTTTAAAACACTACATATTACCCATTGCCACCATCACAATGATATATATACCAGTTAATGAATAGGCGGGGCATCTTGATGGCTAGAAGCAATTCTTCTCTATGAGATTACAACTCCAACTGTATCTGCCAGGTTATGACACCTGGATTGCAAGATGTGGTGTTCTGGAAATCATAATTACAGACTAAATTTGCCAATTTGAGAGTTCGGGTTGTCTAAGAAGCTTGCTGTACAGCACAATCAGATTGCACAGAGCACTCGAAGGCTTAATTATGGCTCATGATACTAAGTGATGGGTTGAGGTACTTCCCACCATCCTCTTAAACGTTTGATATGCCCTACAAATGGATATAGGACACTCCACAATGCAATTAGTGTTTGATGAAAAGCTACACCTACTAGAGAACTTATTCACAGAATTGACAGAAGTTAACCTCAAAATAATGGTACAAAATATAAGAAGAGACGCCAATAATTTTCTGAAACAAGCAGTTATTCATGTCTCCAAATGCTTGGCCAATACATTACATGTATTTGTTAGATAAGATCAGCGCTGAAAAAACAATAAGCCGATCCTTACAAAGTAATATCACAAAATGACAAAAGTATTGTGATACTAGTAGCAGGTGAAACGAACAATTTCAATTGATAGATTTAAGCCTGCCTTTTTGGTAAATAATGGCAAGTAAATTTTACAGCAGGAACAAAAAAAAAAAAATATTGAGACAGACTCATTCGAAAATACACAAAGACAAAACTTAAAGGAAGAAATAAAAGTAAAGAAATCGGTCACATTTTCTAACGATGTCACAACAAAAATATATGACCCAGAGGCCTCATTATGCCCTAAAAAAAGAGGCAGGCCCCTATGAAGTAAAAATCTAAAAAACCTGAATTTATGTTGTACATATGAACTTTTAGCAAGGAGAAAATAAGTGAAATATTCTCAAAACTTAATACCATAAAAAATAAAAAACCCGCTATAAAGATTGGAAATATTATCACAAAGTGTGTTTCTAACAAAGATCTGTAACAAAAAGAAGAAGATAGGAATAAACAAATATACATGGACTTTGTTGCTTCCCAAGACATGAGAAATCTTGATAAACAAAGACAAATACAACATTCTATTTCTCAGTGACGCAAATTTCCAACAGATCCCTTTAATCCATCTCTCAATATCCTGGAAAAACCGTTTGTGCAGAAATTTTTTCTTTCCTATTTTTCCTTGAAAACTACAGGACTAATAGGTACAAAACTTATATCAGACCTAGTCTTATATTGATAAGGACTATCTCTGGTGAAAATTTCACCTTGTAGACCTATTCCTTTTGTAATTCTCTCAAGTACTTCGAAACCCACTTTTCCGCAATTTTCTTTTTTTCAGTTTTCTTGGAAACTGACTTTTAATTCCCATCAGCCCAGGCCCTACAGAAACATAATCTTTCTTGAAAATTGCAACCCAATCCCTTCTGTAGGTCTCTCAAAATTGTTGAAAAACCACTCCTCTACTGGTTTTTTCTTCTCCAGTTCTACAAAAACTACAGATCTTATAAGCTATAAATTCTCATCAGACCTTATCCTATATATGGACTAGGTGTCTAGAAAATTTCAACATAATGACCGATCTTTTTTACCGTTTTCTCAAAATCCTTGAAAACCCACTTTTCCAGAATTTTTTGAAATCTATTTCTTTTTCAGTTCTCTTGAAAACTACTCTTAATATTGTGGGGACCATTTTCCTCTTTTCCTTTTGGGCTCAGCCCCAGTTAATAGACTGTGGACTTGGTCAATCACCAAGTCCACACACTTGAGTCTATGGACATAACATAAATGCATGTTTGTAGCACATGGGCTAATGGACAAACTATAAAATTTGTTCTCCATTTAGTCTAAATGCTATAAACATAACCTAGTGTGAACACACGTATGTAAATATATGTGTAGGATTCGTCGTCGAAATGAATTCATTGATTGCATCTAAATAGAGATTTTATTAATAAGACGATCTATAATTAAACGAGGTACAAAATAAATATGTAAAGGCGGACTTACCTAAATAGAGAAATCAATTATTAAGATATAAACGGCGAATCTAATTACATTGAATTAAGCAGACATCTTGAGAACAGAATGACAATGCAATAACTGATGTTATCAATCGAAATGCAATCTTGTTGTACACAGTATTAAGCTAATAGCGCTCCTGGCGGAGAGGTAGTGAATAGTTATCGAAGTGAGATATATTGAACTTTACATATGTACGGCAGTTAAACGCTAGGCTAAATAACAAACACGCTCTTATCTTTTCCAGTACTCGTAGATAACAAGTGTGTATAGCCTAACATATACCCTGGCAATGCCTATCATTAGTCGCCAGTTTCCAATGTTGTAAAAGGTTGGCTGCCTTACCAAAATTGTAACAAATAGGAACATGCAAATCTATATTAAATGCCTGTGGGTATCGAGGTTTACCCACAAATATGAAAGACATTTTTCTCATACTTTTCACACGGGTACCAGATTTGGCTAAGTGGGTTGTTTCTTCTAATAAATAAATTGGAGGAAAAAAAAGAAAAAAGTGCTGAAGAACATTGACTGAATTGTTAGATTTTTAGATAAAGGTCCATTTCTTGAGAATTGTTCATTCCTCTAAATACTTGAAGCAGGTTCCTAACGTGACTGTTAAGAGGGTAAAAGGAATTGAAAATTACATTATCCTCAATCAACAGGTAATATGACAAACCTATGTAGATACTTAAATTGATTAACATTCAATAGCAACATCGCAGTAGGCTATACTTACTGTTCATATGAGTTCGCCGCGTTTTATTTTACCCCTCCGCCAAAATAAAATATTTTTTCTGGTTTTTACTGCGTATATTTATTCGTCTGATTCAGACACCGAGTATTACCGCCTTTTTTTTTTTTTTTGCTTGTGTGTGTGTGTGTGTGTGAATTTCAGTTACTGGTGCCAAAATTTTCCTGTGATCATGAAGCGAAAAAGGTACCTACCCTCAACCCTGAGAGCTAATACCGCACAAAGCGTAATTAGTAGATTTTCTAGTATACAGCCGTAATTATCTTCTACTGTTATTCATTCTCACTGTCGTGATGAATTTAAGCATAATATTTTTGATTATAAGGTAACTTCTGTACTAATTTAGCATATTAGGATTGCGAGCATAGTCACAGTTACAAATCTAGTCCACCATGAATTTCCTTGACATTTCATTTTGAATGTACCTAATTTTTCAGCCAGCATTCTCCTAAATTTTTTTTATATTTTGATTTTTTGGTAGATTTCATAGAATCTACCTATTTCGGAAGGCGGCGTGTCCCGACCTTCGGAGTATGTTTTTTTTTGTATTTATTTATTTATTTATTTATTTATTTATTTATTTATTTATTTAATTAATTAATTAATTAATTTTGTTTATGCTCACATATTTTAGCGTGGCTTGCTGCGCTAGAGTTTTTTTTACAGTAAATATTGATTATTAATTCTCGGATTTTATTTTATATTTTTCCTGATAGGAATCACAAGGAGAAAACGCCGAAAGCAACGAAAGTAGTTCTTAAATCAGAATGAAAGAAAGCGAAAAAAGACGCAGTCGCGATATATTTATTTTCAATTTTTTTTTTCCTCTGGACTGGATTTTTTTCTCCCATCGTCTCTGTAATCTAAATGCTTTGTTTTACTTAATTTATTTTCGTTTAATTTAAGAAATTCTATTTATTTTGCGAAGCTAGTTCGATTTTTTCCCTTCTGTAATTTTCTATCGTCTGTAATCATCAAGAAGAATTTATTTTTGTTTGTTATTTATTAATTTCTTTCTAAGGAAATTTTATCCAGCTGAAACGACATAATTTTAGTATTGAGATCTTTTTTAAAATATCGTACCATTCTTTCATCTTGTTAAAATCCTCCTTTCTTAAAAAAAAAAGAAATAATAATTGTTCAACTGTGGGTGTACAAAACAACCAACTGTCTGATCAGCTTTAAATCTTACAAATATCTGTTTATTTAGTACCATCAAAAAATATTAGATGCTTTTAATTGTGTCATACACATATCAGGATTTGCAATTTTCTTTTCAATTTGTCTATTTTCTCCCTTTTTTCCTTGTGTGTGAAACTTGATGTTTCTTCTTTTTTTTTTTTCTTACTAAACACCCAATCATGATAAATCTTTTTGCTTAACAATTTTCTTATTTTTCGCATAGACATATTCGAATTCAAATCGTGAAGCACATTCAATTTTCAATTATACGTATGATAACTATTATGAAACTAATTAAAAACGTAATCTAAATGCCTACAAATTAAGTGCTTGTTTAGAATGTGGATTGTTTGCTAATCGAGTTAAAATCATTCGGCGATCGTATTCATTCTTCGAATATTGTTCTAAAAAAGCGAATCGTCTATCCTGTTTTTTTTTTTCCTTGAAATCTTTTTATACCTTTTGTATTTGTAATTTTTATTTATTTATTCATTTTTTTATTTACCAAATTTGTAAGCGAACGTTTACATTTTAATAAACAAGCATCAGTAGATTTGTTTCTTGTCGTAATGTGAGCTACTCGTTGGTGGCGAAGGGAGCGAGGGTCATGGCCATAAATACATTATTTAGTAAAGTATGTTTTTTCCAAGTCCTACGTGTATATTACTACAAACACGAAGCCAGTACACTTCGCAGCGCGGCTCGTGCTGGCCCTGGTCTAAGTTTAGCTGGCATAGATATGGTAACATTAGCTCTTTTTTTTTTGGCCCTTCGTTATGAAAACTTTTGACAACTTTGCAAAAATTGTATAATTTTGGCGCTGTTTTTACCTGAGAACAATAGAATTCTCCCATTGCACAACTGTTGTGTAGTTGTCCCAACTTTTCACCGCAAATGGCCAAAAAGAATAGCTATTGTTGAGCTTATTCTTTTGGTGGAGGATGTAAAAATTTTTGTCAGTGTGCAATTGTTGAATTCAAACAAATACCCAGGCCCGTTAATTATAAAAAACAAATTTTGACATTATTTCAACTTAATTTTAAGAGGCTCTTCATTCATGGATGTAGGCAGGAGGGACCTGAGCCAATCCTTAAATTTCCAAATTTAAAAAAATAGTTTTGAAGAAAAAGTACATAGGTTTCACACTTTTGTAAGAATAAGAGGAGGGCATTGAAAAAAAAAAAAAAAAAAAAAAGTTTATGTGGGATATTTTGTCATAGGAGAATATTCACCTAAGAAGGTAATCAACAAATTATTTGAGTGTGCCGCCACTGCATATGTATAACATATGGGAGAGCCAAAACCTGGACAAACGGGTGATTTTAGAGATGGTTTGGGCAGTTTATATAGGGGCTATACACGCATACATACACAAATATGTATGTCTGTGTATAAGGGGAGTGTGTCACTTCTTATCAAGATAAGGAACAATGGACAAATTCATGTATCAAATTGTGACATCATTGTAATTGTCTGATTAGTTACCGTTTGGTTTTTGTACATTACTTGCAGGTAATTACATTCAAATGTTTCATGCATGGTTTAATGTTATTGAGACAAATAATCAGCCAGCCCTTTACAGATGACTGTCATTAAAAGGTGTGAGCCCCTAATATCTCATATGATAGTTAAATCCCTACAGCTACTCCCCTCTAGTTTTTGCGCCACAAAAAAGAAAAGTGCACGCGACAGGGGATTTTTCAAGTCTAGTATTGTTTTTGGTTGACCACCCATTTTATGAAGGCACTTCCAACTGATACACTGACGCATGTACAATTACCTCCATGTATTTAATCAGGCCTGGTAGTTGGAGTAACTCTGCTTACACCTTCATCTCTGTGATTGGTTGTGATTCATAAAAGTATAGGGATGGGAGTGGGATTAAGGAGTAAATGGAGTTTTGAATTCTGGTTTTGTCAGCTTGGGGAGTGTGAATTCCTCTGTGCCTTGAAAACCAGAGATAGAATCAGTGCCAGAGGAGGAGTTGAAATCTCGTTGACAAAAAGGAATTTTTCTTGCTCCCTCATTGTCTGGTGGTCTCGAGCCTCAGGGTTACAAAGGTCAAAGTCCCTCCTTCGGCAAATTTGGAGGCAAGACCAGTGGTGGTAATGGAGATGACATCAGTTTTTAATATTTTAGAAACAGGAAGTGACGTATCCATCAGGAGCTTGTCCTCAATTTGACCCAATTCCTTTTCATGTTCTATAAGGCATTGAGTGTTCATTTTTTCAATAGCTCTGTTTGATAGGACTCACCAACCTACACCAAGAGGGCAGTTCCACGAATGTAGGAATGTTATATGACTGTGCCAAATTTTACTTAAATATTTGTGGAATATCACTACTGGTGTAAGTTAGTGTAATCCTATCAAACAGAGCTAATGACTTCTCGATGGTGTTTGTTTTGGTTTGATTTGATGGACGAACTATTTTCAGTTGACGACCTTTGAGAGAAGAAGCAAAAATATTCAAAGAAAGAAAAATAAATGCACATACAAATTTGTATGATGAACACAAGAGAAAATAAGATGAAAAATTCAGTTTTAAGTTGACGATAGAATAGCGAATGAAGCTTTGTGGGATTTCTAATATCAATCGCAGTGTCAGGTTGTTGCCTTATTTTTTCCATTTATGGAGAGGACAGTGTTATAAGTTCTCTTGCTAATGAAACTTCCAGATCCGATCGGTTTATTTTTGACTAATTCGTGGAAAAGACCAAGTTGTGAATTTTATTACTTGTAACAAAGTGTATTCAGGTGTATCTGTGACATCATCAAGGAATGGAATGTTGTATTTGCCTTTGTCTGTCAACATTTCTCATTATGTCTGTGGAAGCAACAAAACTCAGATGTATTTCTTTATTCCTGTCTCCTTTTTGTTACGCATCTTTGTTATGAACTCACTTTACGATAATTTAGATCTTTTTACCAGGTTTGATCTTTTCAACAGTTTCAAGTTTTGACAATATTTTGCTTATTTCCTTCTTGCTATACTATCAGATGTATGACTTGAATGCAGGATTTTTGGCTTTCTACTTCCTAGAATCCTGCCTCTTTTTCTAGAGCATAATGGAGCCTCAGTGTCAGTTTTTTGTGAATTTTTTACTTGTGATTTATTTGTATCACTTTTTTTGACTGATTCTTCCTCTACTTTTTGTAATTGTGTATTTTCAGATGCATCTGTGTGGATATTTTCTGTGTTATTTCTTCTTTCCTGCTGCAAAATTCTCTTTCCATCTTTTACTAAAATGGCAGGCTTCAATCTATCGATTGAAATGGTTCTTTTTGCATCTGCAATGAGTTTCACAAAGTTTTTGTCATTATGTGATACTACTTTATAATGACTGTGGTATGATTTTTCCAGGACAGATCTTATTTTTTTGTCTAGTACAAATACATGAGATGTATTGGCCAAATGTCTCGAGATATAAATCATAGGCTGGCCATGTTGAGCTGCCTGTTTAAGAAAATTATTGGTGTCATTTCTTGTATTTTGTACGATTATTTTGTGGCTAACTTCTATCAATTTTATGAAGAAGTCCCCTGGTAGGAGTAGCTTTTTGCCAAATGCTAATTGCGCTGCAGAGTGTCCTATCATTTTGTAGGGTAGATTTGAGGCCCAAGAGGATGGTGGGAAGTACCTCCACCCATCTCTTGGTATTGTGAGCAATAATAGAGGCTTTGAGTGCTCTGTTCCTTCTTTCTATTTTGTCATTGGCTTGTGGATGGTAAACTGCGGTGTGATTGTGTTGTACACCAAGCTTTTTAGACAACTCATTAAAGAGTGAGCTTTCAAATTGGTGGCCTTGGTCCATAATTATAATTTTGGGAATGCTGTATCTTGCAATCCAGGTGTTGTAAAACTTGGCAGCTACTCTTGGAGCTTTAATCTTGTAGAGAGGAACTGCTTCAGGCCACCGAGTTGCCCTGTCTATTATTGTCCACAGGTATCTATCTCCTTAGGATGGCAATGGGCCAAATAAATACATGTGTATGGTTTACAACCTCTTTGTTTGTTTAAAAGATTTGAGAGGTGACTGATTGTGTCTTCCTACTTTGGACTCTTGACAATTCTGACAGCTGCTAGCCCATTTGTTACAGTCCGACTTTATTTGGGGCCAAACAAACCTTGATAATATTAAATTAGCGCTGCATTTTTGTCTAGAGTGTGACAAGTTATATACACTGTTAAAAGGAATTTACAATATTTTTTTGGTAGAAATTGCCTATTTTTACCTGTACTAATATCACATGTTAATAAAACATCAGTACTGAAAATTTTTCTCTGCCTCAATTTGAGAAAAGTATTATTGTTTGATAACAACTCTCACATTCTGCATTCTTGAGTGGTTCAAGTTGACAGGTTTGTCCAACTCTTCCACACTGCACAAATTTGCCAAACAGGAGGTTATGTGTATGTCAACTTCTCTGTCAATCTCAATTTCCTTAGTTAGCAATTTCAGAGAACTCAAAGATTTACCCCATCAGGTTTAGCAATAAAAGCCTTCATCAGGTTCAATGACCAGTCAATATGATTCCATTTTTGCCGTAACATAAATGCAAAGGAATAGGTAACGACATAATATTATGATATAATACCATACATATATGTATGTATGTCTGTCTGTGTCTGTGTGCCAAATTTCCAATATAAACTCACCAAACTGGCTACAAAATTGTCAGTGTTTGCCTAGGATTTTGCTCTCCCATACATTCGTGTATGATGCGGCTGATCATGAAAAGCTGTTGATTACCTTCTATGTGAATACTTCTCACAACAAGGTATTCCACTATATTATTATTATTAATTATTTTGATTTTGACAAGGATTGTGGTTTTGATTGTTGTTTCTATAATTGCCACTTTTATTAGGGATGAATCTGGAATTATTATTATGTGAAACTATTATAGTTTGTTCTATTATTATTGTTTCTATTTTCTCCTACATTTTCACAAGACAACCTATCTCTCCTTTCAATATGTATCAAATACAATTTTTCAATAATCTTGTTGGCAGGACTTAAATTTTTATATTCTAACATTACTACATCAAAGTTGTAGGTGAGAGACATTAATAATTGCTCAATTTCCTCATCTTATGAAATATGACCACCACAATTTCGTTTCTTAGCAGTTATGTCTAGATAGACTCGTATTGCCATTTTTCCTAAATTTCAAGTTTTGAAGACTATTTTACTACAAAGTAATTGACTTGTGAATTATTCTTATAATGGTTGGCTAGTCCAGCTAATATCTTATTAGCAGTCCTACAAACTTAAACTTTTAAAATTACCAAATATTGCATGCCATTAAATATTAATGATATTGTCTTTTTCTTGAGGTTTGGAATATTTTGCTTTGTTGGCCTTACTTGTTACATAAGAATCTATATCAATAGCATTTGAAAGTTCTGTCTCCTTACTAACATTGTGTAGAACTACAAACAGATCTTCAGCATACAAGATACTTATAATAGTAGCCCACTGTGGCAACTTCCTTCCAATGGTGATAAGTGTGCGTGCACACTCCCTGGTAGGTTGTGTGGCCTATTCCTACATTATGTTGGGTGAACACACTTTTTGGCAAACATAGGTTAATAGCTCGCCACTACCAATCTAATTTTAATACTGAGCTAGACACACACACACACAAGGTCATTTAGTAGATGTGTGCATGTGTCTTCTTCAGTGGCCTACAAGTGATTACCTTAACTTGATGAACTGAGTTCAGTTATTGGCAAACAGCCAATTGAGTAGGTTGCAGTTTTCTTAACCCCCTCTCATTCATTTGCCAGAAGCTGATCAAGAAGGTTGTAGCTCTGGTCCCTCTTGGTAAAACTTGTTTTCAAGATGCCCATCAAATATCAACTTGATCTGGCAGAACTCGGATGCAAGTCCACATGTTCTTCCTCCTGGTGGTGTTGCCTCTTCAGAAATGGGTCAATGGCAAACAAACCAGCAGACCATCAACAGTCTAATCTCCCCTCTCTTCTCTGTTGTTGCACCCTTAAAAACCACTGGAGAATGGAGATCATTTAGGGTAGAGGCCACTATCATATCTTTCAATATGTCTACACCTCCCCTAGCTACCACAACAATCACATTGTCATCAGCAGTTGCTCATTCTTCCACCATCCCAGCATCCTGTATGCCTCTTAGAGGGGGAATGCAAATGCATCTGCCTTAGCAAGATGAAGGTATTGACCATATCCTGCTCAACTATAAGTCTGTTCTTCAACAGTGATCAATATCAACCATTACTGTAACACCAAATATCTCGGTGGTGGCCCAGGCTCCTCACACGTTGAGTGCACTGCCCCAGTTCAATGTGAGGAATGTGTAGCTGTGGCTGCAACAGACTGAGAACCTGGTGAAGGCCCATGGTAATGTCACCAAGCACCAGATGTTCCTTGCCATCTCTGTTTTTCTCCCACCATAAATTGCTAATGTAGTCTCTGACTTACTGTATAGCACTGATCTAACTCAGCAGATGTAGAGTACCCTCTGCCAGTTGATTCTTGAGTAGTTTTCACCCTCAAGCAACACATGGGTATGGCAACTCCTAGAACAGATGGTCTGTGAGCCTGGAGAGAAACCAAGCACTTACCAGCACCAACTAATTCAACTCAATGTTGGTCACATTGACAATACCATCATCCCTGGTCTGCTTTATCACAATTTACCTTTGGTGATGCGACAGCCTTTGTTGATGCAACACCCAACAAGCTTGCAATTGGCTGCCATTGCTGCTGACAAAGTGATCACCCTTGATCAGGCCTTCACATCACAGTCTGTAGACACTGTGATTATAGAGCTAACTACTGTTGCTATTCTTACAGTTCCACAAAGTGGCGCTTCTATCTCTGGCACTCCTTACACAAGTTGAGCACCACTATGTTCAGGGTAACCCTGCTCTTGTACCAAGCCTCAATAGTCCCTGTGTCCAGCTCAGTCTTGGTTGAAGAGTCTTCAATAACTTACACTGACCTTGTTGCCCCTCATTGGCACTGTTTGATCTCCACCTAACTTCTCATGCTCACACGACACAACTAGGATAGGCTATTCTATATTTCCCTATCCTTTATTCAATACACATACCTGGTTATGGTTATGATTATGGATTAGCAATGAGTCACTGTCCTCAGAGTATCTTACTTGATGCCTGTACCACCTCTTCCAGCATCAAACCCTCTGAGTTCCACTCCATTAGCATTGAGTCAATAAGACTGCTCTCTCTTCTTCAGTCAAGATGCGGCTCTATTAACACTTGCACAGATGACAGCAATTTCATCCTGCAAAGAGAAATCAACCTTCTTGTGACAATGGTGACTAGGAGATGCCTCTGGTTTAAAACCTGTGAGACCCTCCAAAATGCCACACTCGTGTCTATCACACATTTGACATTATCTGTTTCCCATGGAAACATATTGGGGAGAGTAGTGTGGTGACTTCCTACCAGTGGTGATGAGTGAGCTTGCGCTCTCACTGGTAGGTTGTGTGGCCTCAAAGATCATTGAAAGCTCAATCTTTGCCCTCCTGATTCACTATAATCAACAACAAAAAAATTAAAACAAATGTAAGACAATTGGATTATATCCCTGTATTTCCTCTTGATTTCAATGTTTAAACTGTTTCCAAAGATGAAATTGGAAAAATAGATGAATCCAACCAACAATAACATTATCAGGTGTAAACATGAGTGAGGATTGAATATAGTTTCACCTAAATGATGATCTCAATGTAAAAAAATTTAAGAATGAAATCATAAATTATCCTTAATTAATCCTAAAATATTAATAATAAAATAGGGTACCCGACATGACTCTCAGAATTACTTGAAATTAATGGGAGAGACAGTCTAAAGCCTGTGAATAAAGGTTCTGAAATTTTTTTTGAAAAATATTAAGTAGAAAGGGAGATATAAGATGTCAAAGTTGCGCTGCACCAAAAATGGTACCTCGATGCGCACCCTGTTGTTGTGATGTCATAGAATTGACGTTTTTGTATTTTGCATTATCAGAGGTTGCTGGTTTCAATACATCTCATTAATACTTCATTTTTAAGTAAATTTTTGGTGAAAATTTACTGAACAAAATTGACTTTAAAAAATTATTTTGAAGCAAGGGTGGGCGCACATTTCATTTCAGGACCCAAGAAAACTTTTGGCACAGAAAGCTCAAAGTCTAAATTATCACCTAAGTAAATAAAATTCAATAAGTTTGGGTTTCTATCTGTATTTATTTTTTGTAATTCCCACTGAGGTAGAAGGTTGAAAATTGGTATGAGGGTGCTTGAGTATCACATATAATTTTTTTGTTTTTTTTAAATCCCAAAAATAAGAAAGGGGCAGCATATATGAGCCAGAAATTTATTTTCTTGGAACTTTCAACATATGTACACTGAAATTATCCAACTCAACGCAAAGGTGGTATAATATTGTTTGTTTATGCCTTGAAAAAATATTTTTTGAGGTACTGAGTTCAAATTGGACCTTAAGTTTTTTAATTTGATCAGTATTTTGACCCAAAGAGATTCAAAAAAGGGTCCAATTTTGTTGTTTTTTTTTTTTATATTATTATCTAATACATCATTTGTAATGTTTCTTGAGGTGCTGAGTTCAAATTTGTCAATAATTTTTTAATTTGATCAATTTTTTGACCCCAAGGGACTCATAAAAGGGCTCAATTTTGTTTTTTTACATATTATTATGTAATACATCATTTGTAATGTTTCTTGAGGTACCAAATTCAAATTTGACATTATTTTATTCATTTGACTCATTTTGACCACCAAGGCTCAAAATGAGGGGAAATTTTGACTTTTCATATTTTGTCGTGTAATACATCAATAGTAATAGTTTTTTAGCTGCTGATTTTGAATTTGATGTAATTTCTTACTTTTACCCATTATGTGATCCCACAGGGGCTCTGAAAAGGGCTAATTTTGAATTTCCCTATTATATCGTGTGATACATTGTGGGTAATTTTTTTAGACTTGAAGTTTTATTTTGACATGTATTTCTTCATTCAACTCCTTATAATATGAACCAAAGTGGTTGAGATATAACTAGCTAATTTTGACTTTTCACATTTTATTGTGTTTTTTTTGAGGCCACAGGAAGAAAAAAATTGGTCCAATTTAAAAAGGGATTGTAAATATAATCTCAGTGCCTCAAAAACATTATTTATGGTGTATCACTCAATAATATCTAAGAATTTTATTTGAACTGCCTGTTTAGGGTCACAGGGGGGTCAATGAGGTGTTTGATTTAAAAATAGATTGCAAATATAAACTCGGCGCCTAAAAAATATTATTAATGATGTATCACTCAATAATATCTAAGCATAGTATCTCAACCGCCTGTTTCGGGTGACAGGGGCCTCAATAAGGGGTTTGATAAAAAATGGATTGCAAATCTAAACTCAGCATCTCAAGAAATATTATTAATAATATATCACTCAATAATATCTAAGAATATTATCTCAAGCCCCTGTTTGGGGTCACAGGGGGCTCAATGAGGGGTTTGATCAAAAAATGGATTGCAAATCTAAACCCAGCGCCTCAAAAAACATTATTAATGATATATCACTCAATAATATCAAAGAATATTATCTTAACCACCTGTTTGGGGTCACAGATGGCCAAGGAGGGGTTAAATTTAAAAATGGATTACAAATGTAAACTCAGAGCCTCAAAAAACAATATTATCGATGTATTACTCAATAACATCCAAGAATATTATCTTAATTCCATTTCTTGGGCTACAGGGGGCTAAATGAAAGGTTAAATCTAAAAATAGGTTGCAAATGTACTATTACTCAACAAATCAACACCCAATGTTGTAAAATATAATCTAAAATCATCCGAAAATTATCAAAAATTGTTCGGCTTTTTGGGAAAAAATCATCCCTTATTTGATTGCAAATACCCAGGTAACTTTGTTTATTTGTCATCCCTTACAGCCAAAACCAGATAACCTTATTTGTTATTTGAATAACAGAATTGTCATCCATGCCCAACCCTGGTTCCTGACTCAAAACTTCCCAGGAATTCCCATTTTTGTATTTGTTTGGCATTTTTGTGCATAAATGATGACTCTATACTGGCACATGCTACATATTTGAAGACTGGTTGAAATTTGACAAAATAGCCTGATTAGCACAAGTATCAGGACACAAAATACATTCATTGGTATTCAAATATTCTCTTTTGCAATGCATCAGTGTTTAAATACCAATAAATCATTGCCCGAAACGTAGAGGGGGACAGATTTTTTGTTTTCTAATTTACTCAAGTTCTACTTGTAGGAAATCAACCAGGGTAGTCAAAATATGAAGTTTGAGGGTGTTGTATCCATTTTCACCAAGAATTTCCAGTGTGATTCCCATTTCCAAAAACTCAGTGGGAATTCTCAACCAAAAATGTTGTTCCCAGGAATCACCCAACACTGAAATTTAATAAGTTGGAAGGCAAAAATTACGCGAAAAATGTAAATAATTACATAAAAAAGATTATAAAGAGGGGAGAACAAATCAAAAAATATGAAAAAATGATAAGAAAAAATTGAAAATGACACTTGAAATTGGGAAAAATATACTTTAAAAATATTTTCTTATGTATTTTTGTCGGCAATTATTACTTTTGCTGCGTTTTAAACTTCGATGTCTGTGATTTCTGAAGAGTTGGACTTTGATGAAAATCATTTCTTGATTGATAGTATGCTCAACTTCAACAAAAATGACGAGCATAAATATGTTGAAGTGTGGCTTAACTTCAGACTTCGATGAAAATGGCAATGTAAATCTCGAAAAATAGCGCTAATGATCAAATTCATCTACCTTAGGAAACTGCCTACATGCATGAGGTAAATGAAAACAATGATAAAGATGAATCAACTTTACTGGAAAATGATGAACTGCTAGTTATTCTTCACAATTATAGCTGATTTTCCCCACCACAATGAAAAATATGTTTTTCTATTATTTGACCAAACTTTTGATTTTGATGATAATGTTGGTTTCCACCAATTATATTCTTACTTTGGTAGAGTAAGTGTGTGTGTATACAAATATAGCACACTACGCAACAATAGAAGGTGTTCTTTGTTGACTTGTGTGTGTGAGCCTAGCTCAGTATGAAATTTGGAATTAATGTAAAGCCCTGAGTGCAAAAAGTAAGTTTGTGGACTATATGTCCAGTGGCCCACTAGGTAATTGTAGAGTGTGTAATACACTTGTTTGTCTTGATCACCCATTGCCACAGATAGCATTCCTTTCAGCAACAGAAATTTCTCAGGAATAACTTTTTAAATTGACACATATTTTTAAACCAAATCAGATACACTACTCAAAAATCATGTGAGGAGAATCATTAAATATATAAATATGACAAAGGATTACTCACTTAAATTCACCTCTGATAGTTAAGGTATTCATTCCTTTGTAGATGCATCCTACACACCCGATGTCAGTGATCATGAAATCAAAATTTCAAATTTGAACCTAAGCAAATCAATTTTGTGCTTTTTAATAAATGTTAATGGGGATTTACTCAATTGGAATGTGAAAAGGCAAACAATTGTAGCAACCAGTTCAACAGCTTTGAAAATCAGTACCATTTTTGACACTCTTGATGACATTCAAGTTACCTTTTTGCTCCAAAAGAAAATTTTTAATGAAGACACTTCAGTCAGAATATTTGAAGATAATATCTCTGCACTTCGGATTATATCTGGTGACACCCAAAAAAGAGCTAAGGAGCTCACGATTAAATGCTTTGCAATAACCCAAGCTGTTAAAGATAAGGAAATCAAATTCAAATCTGTGGGTACAAATTTCCAATTGGCCAATATATTAACGAAAGGACTAGATAAACAAAAATTCCAAAATCTAGTGGAAAATATACTAGTTACTTCAGATCTTTCCTTATAAATTCAATGTAAATAACTTCGTTGATTTTCAACTCCAAAATTCAAAGTCACAGAGAAATTCATTTATCTCTGCTGGGGAATGGAAATTGTGAATGATGAAGCTCGAAAACATGTCCTGTAAATAGTTGTCCAAATATTTATTGTCGAATTATGTTTTTCAGTATCAGGAAATAAATACTCGAAAGAGAAGAAAAGAATTGTATTATACAGGTTTGGACAAATTTTAGAACATAATATACTTTTTGGCCAAAAACATACTTGTCGATACCAAAATTATAATTTGTGTAATAATTCCTTATCTATTATCAGTTCAGTCAAATGACAATAAGGTGTTTAAACAGGAATATGCCAGTTTAGTAAAACAAAGAATTACATGCTTTTGATACTAGCATGTCACATCTTGACAAAACCCTTCTCGACAAGTAAGGAAAAAAATCTAACGGTATGAATTCTTCTCCAAGTGGTTCAAAAATTTATCGAACAAAATATCGATAACAAATTTTATTAAATCCGTTTCCACGCTTTAGTCTGCATTATCTGTTTACTTTTTGAGTCATTCCAGTCATTGTATATAATGTTTAATTTTAATTAAATTGTTTGGGAAAAAGCAATTTGTTTTTCTTCTATTTTTTAGTAATGATAATTAAAAATTATGTTTATGTTATGAGTTTTGGCATTCGAACTTGGGATTCTCTGTTACTCGCTTCTTGCATAAAACTGTAGAGGTGTTGTTTTAAACTCTCATTCCATTTACTTGCAACACTTAGCGCCTCTACATTAGTATACATTCACTAACATATTCAGGTTTGGTAACATACATAACATTTATCTCACAGACTATGTTATCTCTAGCATGCTTTCCCCAATCGAACTCTTTTAGCACAAGGGAGGGAGGGAGATTATTCATCTTCCTCAAGCTTAATTTCAGACTTTGTTGATTTGATCAAACTTGTCCATCCCTGAGTGTAGAACTTATTCTATATGTATTCGGTTCTCAGTTCTTGGAACCTTGCTATTTTCAGCTTTCTAATGTGATAATCAATTATTATAGTTTGGTATTGTTGTTCAAATTTCAAGTTCATCATGGACGGACCTAATAAAGTTTGGCCTGAGTAAACTTCTCATTTTCTTGTGTCTTACTTCGATTCCACTGCGTTTTAACGATGTTGGGATACGATTCCCTCATTCCCTCACAAATACAATGGTTTAAATATATACCTAACCTGTAAAATAATATTTATGTAACAATTTAGCTTTTCATATGTGGCAACACTGGTTGCCACCTCAAACTTTGACTATACAGAATTAACATGAACTGCTATTTGATTGAAAAATACGTACAAAATTTCGTTATCAATTGCCAAGACATAGGAGGGAAAAGTTAGTCGGGTTGGGTTGATAATGATTTCAATGTTCTTTGCGCGGTAATTTTGTTTAGAATAGAAATTATGAAAATTTAATTTAATACCATAGAAAATGCTTAAATATAATTAATTCAGTTCAACCTCAAATTTCAGCAATATTTTACTGTTTTACGAATCCTTATCATACCCGACCCAACTAACTTCATCTTACATCTTCTAACATCATTTTTATCACAGATAGCAGTCCATGTTAATTCTGTATAGTCAAAGACCTTATACTTTTTTCCATCTCTGATCGACGGAGGTTGTTCTCCATTTGTCAGTCGTTACAATGTCGTGAATAAATATTTTTGGTTGACATTTTGTTTTTCACTGTGTTGGTTTGAAAAGATCTCATCTCTCCTCAACATGGTAGCCAGAGCTTGCGATCATGCAGTGTTAAATGTAATCGGAATGTGTTAATTGTTTAATTGATTTTAAAAGTTTTGTGTTTATTTCACATAAGGTGAAGAGGCTTAACACCTAGTAATTCCATCCCACAAGGTGATAGGAAAAAAGTGAAAATTAAAAGTGAAATTTTTGTAAAAAAAAAAAAAAAAAAAAAAAAAAATTAAATAATTAAAAGTGTTGGAAGTATAATTGAAAGTAATTAATCGAAAGTTCAAAGTAAATGAAAACGACGTTGAATTCTTGGGCGTCAGTGCAGTCGTCAAAGTCAAAAGTCTGGAACAAGCAGATCAAATTTGAAAGAATATTATGGTCTGGTAAGATGGTACATCAAATAAAAAGCGGTTGGCAGTTGTATTTGCTGTGTTCTGGTAATAATTAAAGTAAGAAAATGTAGAAATCAAGTCAACTTGTGTCAGATCAACAAAGTTCAAAGTCCAAAAGCAGCAGAAAAACAGTGAAATTGTAGTAAAAAATCATCAATATTGAAGAAAAAATAAAGGATAAGTCAATAAATTTAATTAATTAATCATTATTTCATTTGTTTGTGTCCATTTTTTGCTTGAAAATTCATAAATTTTGTATTATAATTCAAATTTTTGGCCTATTTTCGTGAATATTCAGTGACAGGAAATTTGAGAAGTTGAAATCTGAAAGGTACTTTAAGTCTTTCTTTCATACTTCATCTCGTTTGTTCTGAATTGTATGATCGAGGAATCTTTTGTTGAATTTATTATATTGAATTCAACAATAATAAAAATTCAAGACATTACTACAATCTTTGTGACAAATATTTTCATGTTCATGTACAACAATATTGCATTCAATTGTTGAATACTAATAGATAATTTTCATGTTCTTCATCTTTTTGTATAATTTGATAACAAATAATTGACAGAATATTTAACTTTTATGTTCAAACTTGATTGATAGAATTAATAATTTGTTCTGGAATATTCATTCCTACATTGACTGATCAACTTTGGATAATTTCTGGCAGTAGAATTCAATCAAAGAAAAACTATCATCCTATTGACACAACGGCGAAAAGATCATTTCATCGTTAGCGAAAAAGTAATATGACAGAAACATTATTTTATTATATTGTTTGATTATTTAACTTTGTGTTTAATATAATAATTTGCATTCCCTATGGCATGGTTGAGACGTGAATTGCATTATCCAGCGGCTGAGACTGTGATACCCTTAGAATTAAGTTCTCATGTTTCTGAGGTAGTGTCTATATCCTCTAATTCCTCTCCTCAAATTAATTAAAGACAATATCACATTTTGACACTAAAAAAGTTTTTGACGGAAGAAATTATGATGCGTGGAGGACTATGATGGTATCCACTTTATATGCTGAGGGACTATATCCCATCATGCATGATATTGAAACTGGAGTACTATTTTTGGGCCTGGAATTAAAAATTTTTTTAAACCAAGATCCTGGAAATGCAAGTCCAGCTAACAGAATATCTTATTTCCGAAACCAGGAGAAAAGTAAAACATTGATCTATCAGGATTTGAATAATGAGCTTAATGAAAGAGTAAAAGATCTCCGGACAATTAACCAAATGTTGAAAGTCTTAGATGAGCGATATAAGAGTTGCATGCAGGTCACATATATTAATGCTAAACAAGCCTTCCAAAAATTAAAATTTGATAGTCAGGGAAATTTGTGTAGCTATTTGGACCTTTTTTCATGCTCAGCTCAAAAACTAAGAGATTGTGGGAAACATCTAGACAAACAGGAGGAGATCGAACAATTACTAATATTTCTTAACATGGACTATGATATGACACGTTTAGAATTTAATACATTAAGTTAGGATCAAAAAACTATAGAAACACTTTATGCCATGTTAATCGAGAGATCAGATAGGTTATACGATGAGAAAAAGTCAAGATTTAATAATAATAATAATAATAATAATAATAATAATAATAACAGATATTGTAATTTCAACCACAATAATAAAAACCAAAGATTTCAATATGGTGGAAATTATAATAGATTTAATAATAGTAACAGAAATCCATACCACAATCAGAATTCAGAACAGGGGAAAATGAAATATAATAATAACCAACAACCTGAAATGTCTTCCTCTAATAATAATTGTGGGTGTGTGTATTAGTGTACACGACACCACACAAATACCAAATCTGGTCGGTTGCTTGTAATACGTAGATGTATGTGTGCGATTAAAGGTGGCATAACCAGGGCCGGAGGATAGACTGATGCCGAGAGTTGTAGATGCGGGGGAATGGGAATTCTGGGTGGAGGCATCACAACTTGGGGAAGTGGCATTGGTGTTGTAGCTAGGGCGAGCGACAGGGTGTTATGTGCTGCGAGCACGGCGGCGGTAAATTGCTCCCATGGCTGCAGTGTTTGATTCTGTGATACAGAAGGTACCACCGGTTGCAGTACAGGGGGCTGTACCACAGACAGGGTAGGCTCCTGTATGGAAGCCGGTGATAGAGTGGTGGTTTGGGACCGGGTTTTGCAGCGTCTTTTGTCCCGTTTGAGTTCCATGAAGGAGAGACCAGCGAGTGCGAGCTTCACGCCGGGTGCGGCCACCTGCCTTATGATTCAAACGGGGATGCTTTGTCGGTTTGCCATCAGCCAGAAGACTCTTAGCGCGAGAGGTGGACGGCTGAGGCTTGGGGACTTTTTCCGGCGAAGGTGTTGCCGTTAGGTCGATAGCGGAGTAGTTATCGACAGCAGCACTTCTTGTCGGTTCGACCTCTTCGCGTATTGGCGACAGTACGCGTTGAGGGACCGACGTAGGGGTTGGGGGGAGATGGATGGTTGGGGCCAGAGTTGGGTCAACATCCATCGTTGTTTCTTCCTGGGTAGTTGGTGCGACCGAAGGGCAAAGTTTGAGCGACTTGCCTTTTGGTACCGACGATACCTTTTTCGTGGCTACTGGTGCCTCTGTGACTTTGGAAGTCGATGGTTGTGGGGACCACTTTGTTGCTGCAGATGGACGTTTAAAACTGCTGGTACGCGACGTGTCAGTCGCTTTCGCTTGGCACTTCCGAAGGGGAAGTGGTTCAATCTGTTTGACCGTCTTGAGCGGCGGGAATTCCCCAGAGGGGAGACTTGCCAAGGAAGACGGTTGAGGACCGGGCGAAGGTCCCTTCGATTGAACGCGTTGTACAACTTCGGCAAATGTGCGGGTGTCAATCCGCACATTGCTTAGTTGTACAGTGGTCCGAGCATGAGGTGGCATCTCCAACAAGTACGCGGTCTTCCTGGGGAGCGGAATAAAAACCCGAGAACGAGAGCTACGGACAAGGCCGCACTGTACAAACTCAGAGCCCTGAGCTGCCACTCCAGGAGCAGGCTGGTACTGTCGAAGGGGCACACCTCAACCCCTGGCAGCAGATTCCACCCTCTGCCTCACCGTCGATCGCCGTTGCGGTACTTGAGAAGGAGTACGGCATGTACCCTCTTGTGGAGGTCTGACAGAGGTAAGTGTCACAGATGAAGCTGATACTTGATCGGACGTAGAGGACACAGGCGATGTCTGCTTCACCGGTGGAAAGGTGGCAGTAGCCATGGAGGAAGGAGACAGGGCAACGTCAGCTGGTGATGTTGGGGGTGAGAAGGTGGGAGAGGGGGAGTGATGGTCGTCTGCACGAGGAGACGACGGTGCATCTCCATTACCACCCTCTGTAGGAGGAGGAGTAGCCCTTAAAAGGGCTGTTTCTTCATCTTCAGAGATGTCAGGAATGCTGGGAGAAAGACGCTCTTGGGACATTTCACCAGTCTATTACGCTACGTGAAATATGAGTAAAAGCGCCTGATGAATAGCATTCGATGAAGAGTATTTAACAGCCAGACGCGTCAAGAGAAGAGTGAGTTTCTAAAACATGAATTTTACTCGTTTTCTTGACCAAAACCGACGTTTATTTTTGTCTCGTAAACACGAGCGAAGGTGTGGTCGCGTCAGCTGTTGTTGCACATTTATATTTTGAGTTTGTTTTGTAGGCGGGGCCTGTTTGTCTTCCGATGATGAAGACGCGTCGTACTTATGCGACTGGGTGGCGCCACGAAACAATTTTCGTAATACGTCGTCGTCTACAACGCTTGACTTGTCGTCAGTTGCGTGAGCCGACTCGGACGAGTGTGGGAGGGGAAAGGGAATCGCAATTGGTTCGTTGTCGAGCATAGCATCAGCTGTTCGACTAGAAGACTGGCCGATGGGGTGCGATTGTGTATTTTCCTTCGATAACGCTTCGGGAGGCGATTCTTTATTTTGATCGTGTGTAATTACGATTGGGGAAGAATCAAGCATGTTGTCTGTGTGTGTAGATGACGTCGAAGGTTGAGTTGGGGCATTTGGGGGTGAGTCGTTGTTTTTATGTAAAACGACCTCAGATGACAAGTCAACTGTCGGTACCGAAGGATCATCGACAGAAGTTGAGTAATTTGGGTCGGCCTCTATGTCTGTGTAGACATAGGCCAACTTTAGGGGATCGATTGATACGCGTGTGTGTCGTCCTTGTATGTCGATCTCAAACCATTTATCCGTATGGTTGAGGACTTTGTATGGTCCGGAGTACAGTGGGTCGAGTGTCTTACGAGGTGTATCAACGCGTAGCCATTCTTTTTGGGCTGATTTTAGATCAGCGGGGACGTATGAGGGGGAGTCGCCGTGGTTACGGGTGATTTGGGTGAACGCATTCGCACTTTCGCAAATGCGTTGTGGAAGGCTAGTGCCGTCGATGTGAGTGACAACACTTGGTGGGCTATCTTCAAAGAAGTCAGCTGGGAGACGGAGCTCTTCACCATAAAGGAGTTGGGCTGGGGATACGCCGAGGTCGGAGATGACCATCGAGCGTAGGCTGAGAAGAATGAGAGGCAAATTGGCTGCCCATTCTCCACGCGAGTCTTTAGAGTTCTTGCGGGCCATGATGGTGGCTTTGAGAGTTCGATGCCAGCGCTCTATTTTGCCGTTCGATTGGGGGTGATACGCCGTGGTTGAGATTTTGTGTATTCCCAACTGGCGTGCAACCGAGTTGAATAAAGCGCTTTTGAACTGGCATCCCTGGTCCGTTGTTATGGTTTTGGGGACACCGAAGGAGGACACCAAGTGTTGGACAAAGAGTGTTGCCACTCGATCCACGGAAATATCCATTGTCATGATGGCGTGAGGCCATCGTGTGGCGTGGTCAATCATTGTCAGACAATGACGAGGACCTCTAACCGTCGGCAACAGACCCACGATATCGATGTGCACATGCTTTAAGCAATCGTAGGGTGGAAAGCTTGGAGAGGGGCTTTGGTGTGTCTACCGATTTTGGCTTGTTGGCATGAAGTGCACTCTTTCGACCAATGTAGGCAGTCAGATCGTAAGCCAGGCCAAATGAATCGATTAGCGATCAGACGGGCAGTTGTCCGGCCGCTCGGTTGTGAGAGCCCATGAATCGAATCGAAGATGGTTCTCCGATATTTGGCGGGTATGAAGGGTCGTTTTTCCCCATGGACATGTCGCACGTTAAGAGTAACGTGTGTCCGGGTACTCTGAACAATTCGAGGATGAGAGCAGAGTTGGGGTCTGCAAGATATTGGGCAAGTTGAGGGTCGTGTTGCTGGCAAAGGGCCATTTCATTGTAAGGCACAACACAGGGAGAGGTAATGGCGGAGATTAATATACGCGACAAACAATCGGCGGCTATGTTGTCCTCTCCTTTGATGTAGCTGTTAGTGTTAAAACGAATTATTATTCACGAATTACTGGAATATAAATCATTTTATTGAATTAAAAAACAACTCATTGTAAAACAGTAGAAAAAACGAATGTCAGTGATTACTAGGTTAATGGAAGTGAATAAAAAGGTGAATGATAAGGGTGTGAGTTTTGATTGTTGTTAAATACAACGAAAAAATGGAAAGTGCCGCTAACACACTCCCCCAGGATGAATATGGATACTTATTCATAAACAAAATAACAAAAACTATGGAAAAAAAAGAATTACAAAAATTATTCATCTAACGGTAATGGAATTAATGATGAAACAGCTCGCTTCTTGGTGTCGTTATTAAAACAGACGTCGATGACACGGACCACATCATCGGAACTGGTGTAGACGTTGACTACCAACCCAAGAGGCCACTCGAAGGGTTTTGTAGATTCGGATTTGACAAATACCATTTGGCCGACTTCCAGGTTGGGTAATTTTTGCTGCCATTTATGACGTTGTTGCATTTGGTTTAAGTAATCCTTCGACCAAACAGTCCAGAAGGAATTGACCAGCTGGTTGACCAATATCAATCGACGAGAGAGTGTAACGTTTTGATCGTTACAGACCACAGGTGGAGTGACGAGTGATTGGCCTAAGAGAAAATGAGCTGGTGTAATGGACTCAGATTCTTGAGAAGGCGTCGTATGGTAACACAAAGGTCGGGAATTCATCACGGCTTCGATGGTTGTGAACAATGTATTGTATTCTTCAAACGATAACACACTGCCATGCGTAATTTTGATAGCGTGTGTTTCGGCGGAGCGTACTGCGGCCTCCCATAGGCCCCCAAAATTAGGCACACGAGGAGGGATGAATTCCCATTGGAATTGTCGATTGGTGGCAAACTGGATGCATTTCTCACGCTCAAATTTGAAATACGTGTTGGTGCCGACAAAGTTAGTGCCGTTGTCGGAATACAGCTTGCTGGGTATACCGCGCCTGGAAATGAATCGTAGAACGGCTTCTAGGAATTTAGCAGTCGACAAATCAGAAACAATCTCTAGATGTATGGCTCGAACGGTGAAGCATACAAATACTGCTAAGTACACCTTGTAATAACGAGTGGTACGGTGAGCTACACATTTACACGTGAAGGGTCCAGCAAAATCAACACCGACATGAGTAAACGGACGGGATATGGAGACTCGACTCTTTGGCAACTGACCCATTAGTTGAACACGGTTTTCTGATCTTAAACGGGTACAGGTTACGCAATTTCGGACTACCTTCTTGATTAGTTTGGTGCTACCACCAGTGAACCAAAATCTGCCAGCAAAGAAGGACGATAAAAACGATTTGGAAGCGTGCAGATATTTCTCATGTACGTGGCGGATGAATAGGTTTGTGAAGTATGATGAGGAACTGAGAATTATGGGATGCTTCTCCTTATATGGCAAATCGGAATTTTTTAAACGTCCGCCAACGCACAAGACATTTTCTTCATCAAGGAATGGTGCTAACGAATTAAGAACACTTTTCTTTTTCAATTTAAGTGAAGATTTTAAACGGAAGTAGTCTTCGTTAAATGAACACATTTGGTCAATACACACAGCTACGTTTAATGCACTATTGAATTCGGTTATTTCAATTGATAAATACGGACTTGGTTTATGACGAACAATACGCAACACATAAGCTAGTACTCGGATTAATTGGTTAAATGATGAAAATTTGGTTAAAAAATTATCAAGTTTGAAAACGTTAAAACGACTTTTACTTTTACGTTTCTCAAGTAACGCTTGAGTATTGGAATTTGGGATGGAGTAGTAGTCAAACGAATTTGGTTGCAACAGGAACTCGGGACCATTGAGCCACATCTTGGTACGTAGAAACTGGTTGACGCTTAAGCCACATGTTCCGTAATTGGCAGGATTGTCTGATGTTCTCACGTAATGCCACTGGACAAATGGCACAATCTCCGTTATTTTCTGAACTCTGTTACCGACGAAAGTTTTCCAGTTGGAGGAAGGTTTTGACAGCCAGCAAAGGGTTACAGATGAATCGGAATAGGCATGAATATTCGAAGAGGGGATGCGTAAATTTTTGGATACACGTTTGACCAGATCAGCAAGCAATTTGGCAGCTTGTAGTTCGAGTTTTGGAATGGTTAACGAGCGAATGGGTGCGACACGAGTTTTTGAACAAATGAATTTTAGACTAGTTTCAGAAGATTCATTTGACGACTGTAAATAAAGCACGACACAATAAGATTTTTCACTAGCATCGCAGAAGGCAATTAATTCGCGGATTTGTACGTTAAAAATTGAACGAGGAATTTCGAATGATTTTAAATTTTCAATGTCACGCATATATTCGACGAACGAAGCACTTAATGATTCGGAGACAGGATCGTCCCAAGACGTTCCTTCCAGCCAAACTTTCTGTAGAATGAGCTTTCTACAAATTAAAACAGGGGATATAAATCCCAAAACGTCAAACATACGCGATATATAAGAAAGTATATCACATCGGTAGGTTGTACATCTGTGGAGAATGACTCGGTGTTCAGCTTTATTTGGAAAACGTCGGATTTTGGGTTCCAGGCGATACCTAGGATTTCTACGTTGACGAATTTGTCGTCGAAGTTTACGGAATTTGGGTCAAACGCTTGTAAATCGGTCGGAATGATATTCAACAAGTCAGGATTGTTTGAGGTATATTTACGGAGTTCATAACCTCTCTCCTTGAGAGCATTGTGGATTGCAGCTTGTAACGACAGCATCTCCGGTAACATATTGGCACCAGCCGACAAATCGTCCATGTAGAAATTTTCACGGATGATTCTTGCCACTTCTGGATTTGTTTTGGAAACAGCATCAGCGATGAGATCCAAACATTTTGTTGCTAAAAACGATGCAGGTTTTGTACCATACGTAACGGTATTTAGTTCGTACTCCTGGATTGGATCGGTCGGTTTTTCATGCCACACAATACGTTGCATGCATGGTCTTCAGGGTGTACCCAAACCATATGGTACATTTTTGAGATGTCAGCGCAGAAGACAAATTTGTAGGAACGCATGGTTACTAGGATGTCGAATAAATCCCGTTGTAGAACTGGGCCTCGCATTAGACCTTCGTTGAGGGATATTGCTTCTTTAACAGCCGAAGATGCGTTGAACACAACACGCAACGGAGTACTGCTACTAGAAGGACGTAGTATACAATGATGCGGGATGTGGTAACTTGGATTATCCGGAATAGAAGTCGAAAGTGTCATATGACCCAATTTGATGTATTTGCGTATGAAGTTGATATAGCCTGTTCTGAGCTCAGGATTGGAATTACATTCAGACCGACGGAGGCAGGATAAGGCGACTTGTTTATTATTGGCGATTTTGGATTTATCAACCTTGAATGGTAATTTGACTACGAATTTACCATCAGGAGCAAATGAATAATTCTTCAGGAAATGACGATTACATTCTTCGTCTTCGTTATGAGCAATAGCGACAGCATTCACATCTTCGATTTCCCAAAATTTCTGGAGTTGTGACTGAATATTGACTACTGACAGATTGCAAAATTTTGTAGTCACGATATTGGACACCATCTGATTTACAGGACCAGATACAGTCCAGCCAAAGTGAGTATCTCAGAGGAAAACGCCTTCAATTTCTATCTTGCTGCTCTTAGTGTACTGCTCGTAATATTCAGCGCCAAGCAAGATGTCAGCACCAGGAATGTTGATTTTGGAATTTGTGTACGCTATGTCTGCCATATCAAACTTTTTAAAATTTTCGTACAGGATTAAGACGGACAGCTGCTGAATACGATACCCGATAGCACTTGACGGAACGACATCGGCTTCAATCTCTATTTGAAAATTTTCAACTTGAGAAATGAGGCGGATAATACAGCCTTTTCGAGTAGAAATGGACGAACCACCAAAACCGGAAATAGACGATTCAGAAGCTAATGCACTAGTAGGCAACTTATATCGGTGTACAAAACTCTGGGATACAGTAGTAGCTTGAGAACAGCCATCTAACAGCATACGTCCTACCCCTTGAATTTTGCCACACTGGAATTTAACTGTAGAAGAGGGAAGCAAAATGACTTTCTTTTCAAGCTGCGCAAAATTACAGGATTTATCGGAACTAGGTTTATCGACTTCTTTGCTAGAAGTAGACGTCGGGCTGGAATAATTGTTAGCATTATCAGTCGATACGCCAGAATAGGATTGCAACGGTTTACGATCAAAATGTAGCAAAGTATGATGCTTTTTATCGCACAATCTACAGGTTTTTGAACTGCGACAGTCCTTGGATTGATGACCGATGTAGAAGCAATTGGCGCACATTTTGTTTCGACGAATAATTTCAAAACATTCACTTGGGGTGAGACTCGAAAATTTCTCACATTCGATGATTTTGTGACGACCATTACAAAGGACACAGGGCAGGGATTTAGCGATAGGACTAGTAGAGGTGTTGAACGATTTTTTTCTCTCGATCTTTGATGGGTTTTTCCGATTTTGGTTCGGGTTCACGATCTTCGATCAAGATGGCACGTTTGGATACAAAATCACGGATTGCTTTGTACGTGTAGACTGATTTACTACAGCATTCAGAGGAATTTTCGAAGTCGCATTTTGAAATGAAATCTAATTTGGAATAGAGCATATACGCTAAAATAGACGACCAGTTTTTGGTAGCTTCGCCTAAAGCTTTCAAATTACGGATTGGCAGATCGAATTTATCAAGAAGATTTGGTAATTGAGATTCATTCTTAATTTTTTCGACAGAAAACAAATCGTTAAAGTAGGATTTTACGATGGCGCAAGTATTGTCGAAACGTGATAACAATCGATTCCACTCTTCAATATAAGACTCGTCACGCAGGTGAACGTCCTTGACATGCTTTTCAGCTTGGCCTACCATGCTCTGCTTCAGATATGTCAACTTTTGAACATTGGTTAAATCAGGATCATTATGAACTAAATTCAAGTATAGTTCCTTGAATTGAGTCCAATTTTTACGATCGCCATCGAATTTCGGAATGTTTAATTTTTCGAGTTTGGGCTTATGGGAATTACTAGCGTTACCACTCGAAAATGAAAAATTTAATATGGAATCACGATTCACAGCTTCACGGAGTGTGCTAATTGCAGTTTTAGCTTTAAAGGACAGAGAACAAATGGAATTAGTTACCTCACTTAATTCTTTGAGCAGGGCATCTTCAACGGAATCAGCTTCTTTTTCCTTTTCATTAGTTGTACGATCTAAAGAGTCAATAGCAGCATCAACAGCATTGGAATATCTCACTTTGGAATCTTTGAGTTCTGCTACGAATTCTTCAATGGTACAGGCTAATTCAAGACTAGGTTTCTTGAGCAGATCAGTTAGGGAATTTTTCAAACTAGAGAACTTACGTTTGGCGGATCTTACATCTCTCAATGTGGTTTCTGCCATGTTCACGAATTTGATTAAAAAAAAAATTTACAGAAAGGAACAAACGCACAGATAACTAGTAGAAATTATCCGGCCCGAAGGACCATTTTTGTTAGTGTTAAAACGAATTATCATTGTTGAAAAACGAATTATTATTCACGAATTACTCTCATTGTAAAACAGTAGAAAAAACAAATGTCAGTGATTACTAGGTTAATGGAAGTGAATAAAAAGGTGAATGATAAGGGTGTGAGTTTTGATTGTTGTTAAATACAACGAAAAAAGCGAATATCCGTCGTAAACTGCGAGATTACTCTAGTTGTTTTGCTGGCAGTGGTGAAGCTTTCTCGCACACCTGAAACAGGGCAGTCGTGAGGGGTTTGTGGTCCGTATAGACGGAGAAAACACGCCCTTCGATCAGGTTACGGAAGTGCTTCACCGCTGCAAAAACAGCGAGTAATTCGCGGTTGTATGTTGTATATCGGCGTTCGGTGTCAGATAATTTGCAGGAGAAAAATGCCAAAAGCTCTAGCAATCCGGCACCGTGTTGATAGAGGGTAGCCCCTATCGAGTGGTTAGACGCGTTGGTTGCCAAGACGAGTCGTTTGGACTCGTCAGGATGCGCCAAAAGAGCAGCATTTGCTAATGCCTGCTTTAAGTCGCGGAAGGTGGTTTCGGAAGTGTCAGTCCAAATTATCGGGGTTTTGTCACGTTTTTAATTGGAGTGGATAAGCGCAAAGAGTTTACTCTGAATGTGAGCGCAATGTTTAATTGTACGCCGATAAAAATTCACCATTCCGAGAAAGCACCTAAGGTCATGAACGGTTTTGGGAAGTGGGAAATCGAGTACAGCTTGGACACGTTCGGGAGTAGGTTTGATACCTGCGCTGTTGACTCGATGGCCAAGAAAGGTGAGCTCTTCACGTTCATGTTCAGACTTGTTACCGTTGACAGTGAGGCCAGCGTTGTAGATATGCCGAATGACCTCGGTAACACGTTTTTCGAGCTCATTGGGGTTGGAGGCGGTAATGAGGATGTCATCAATGTACGCGTAAGCGTAGTCGATGTCTCGCAACAATCCATCAATGTACTGTTGGAAGGTTTGGGTGGCGTTTCGAAGTCTGAAGGGCATATAGGGAAATTTGTAGAGACCGAAGGGGGTTATCATGGCTGTTTTAGGGATGTGTTCTTCGGTCATTGGGACTTGGTTAAACAATCGCACGAGATCTAATTTGGTGAATAATTTGGCACCAGCTAGTCTGGCGTGGAAATCCATAATATTCGGACAGGGTATTTGTCGGGGATAGTTTGTGCGTTGAGTGCTCTGTAGTCACCAAGCATGCGCCATGTCTTATCGGGCTTCATGTGCATGTGCAAGGGGGATGACCAGGCACTTTTGGAGGGTCGGCAGTCACCACATTCGAGCATGGTTTGGAAGGAAAGGCGGGCTGCCTTTAACTTCTTGGGATGTAGACGACGGGCACGGCAAAACACCAGTCGACCTACAGTTTCGATATCGTGGTTGACTTTGGTAGGGGAAATCCTCGGGCGTAAGCCTTCTTTACCGGTTACACCGGGAAATTTGTCGAGGATTTTTTGGAATCGACTATTTGAGTGAGCGATGGTAAGGCAAATCTCCGGGGGATAGTCAATGGGGCGAGGTTCACCTACTACGGCAAGTCCTGTGGTCTTATCAAGGAGGTGCCCTTCGCTGACATCGGTAAGCAGTTGGTAATGGCTAAGGAAGTCTGCTCCAATGATGGCATCAGCGATATCGGCGATGATAAAGGCCCACTTGAATTCGCGTCGAAGGCCAATTCTACCTAGCACCAGCTTAACTCCGTAAGTACTCATTGGAGTTTGGTTCGCAGCGTAGATTTGGAGCTTAGCGTTGCATTTCCAGTCTTTGGCGGTTAGAGGTATAGCCGATATCTCCGCGCCAGTGTCGACCAGGAAGTGATGCTCGCTAAGCAGATCTTCCACAAATAGATGGACTGAGGTGAAAACAAGTGGGAGTGCCGTCTTTACTGACTCGTTTACTCGTTTCCCGAACGAGTAGGGATTTGGAATCGCGGCAATTGCGATTTTGGGGTGTGTCCCACCACAAACATGGGGGGTCAGAGCAGTTGCGCGATTTCCTCCCAAACTGTTGGTGATACCAACAGTAGCCATCACGGGAACGTGAGGGAGAGCGGGTATTTACTGGTCTCTTACCATCGATGACTCGTAGCGTCGTCCGTGGTTTCAAACGACCAGAGCTAGAGTCACGAGAGCGCGATCTATCTCTGGACCTGGCATCGCGTGAACTGCGAACGCCTATGTTCGGGGAATGGGGTGGGATCTTTAGGGGGGTTGACAGAACTCACCTGTTTTCCAGCCAAAAGCTGTTGAAGCAGCTGGGTAATGGTAGCTAATTCCGAGGAATTAGCCGTTGGTGCAGTCGACTGGGATGCCGCGGGAGTTGCGATAGTGGAGATGGTGCTGGTCGCAGGGGATGTCGATGGAAAGGTTTGCTCGAGAGCTATTGCCTCGTCAGCTTCGAGCGCTGCCTGTCGAGACGTTGCAGGCTTTGTCATGGCCAATGTCTGGCGGATATTGACTGGGAGGGATTGGAAAAGAAGGTTGCGGAGAACATCATCATTGACTCTTCCTTCGTTTAGGGTGACAAGGCGGCGATGGTACGCCAAAGGCCTCTCGGAAGGTTGACGATGGGTGTTTTCCAACAGGGTTCTAATCCGGGTGTAGGAGGAAGGGGAAAATTCCTGTTGGATTTGATTGCGGAGGTTCGACCAAGTGTGCAGCGAGTTGTCAGAACTGTAGAGTAGTTCTGACACAGCATTGGCTACCTGGGTTGGCAAGTGGCCAGAGATTGCCAGGTAGAGCTGAGACTCACTAGTATTGCCACTGGCGCGAGCAAGATTCCCGATCTGCTGCAGCCAGAGACGCACATTCTCGGCGTTGAATGGTGGAAGGCCTGTTAATAACCATGGTGGATGAGCTTGTAAGGGAGGCGAGGTGGTGCATCCAATCGCAGCAGAATTTGCTTCCTGCTGGTGCGATTGATGACCGAGGATGGGTGATAACCTCAGTATGGAACTGTCAACCGGCTGGTGCTGGTTGACCGGAAGTTCCTCACCTGGAAGGTAGTTGTCGAGGAACAGACCGAAATTTACAAGCGTAGAGGACTGCGGGAATGCCAAGTTCGTCGGTACATTCGACAAACGCATGCTGACATGCGGCGTTGAGTGGATGGCAGATGTGGGGTCGGGCTGGTTCTCCATCCTCCTGGGAATATTGCTGACTGTGGCCATCGCAGGCGTCAGTGGGAGAACCAAGTCGTCGAGGGACGATGGGGTTAGTTTGGAGGCCATGGTGGTAATTGAAAAAGGAGGCTAAGTTTACACTTTCCTCGTCGGCAGCTGATTGCCGACTGTTTGCTTCTCTTTGGGATGGCTGGTTGGTACTTGCGTACTGACGTCGAGCCTGGGGAGAGAAGAGGGGAAAATGAAAAAATAGGGAGATGGAAAAGGAAGGAGAAGGAGAACCTTCTCCGTCGTCAGTCGAGTGCCGACTGATTTTTGTGGACGTTGGTCGGTACT
Organism: Ericerus pela; assembly: GCA_011428145.1. Lineage (NCBI taxonomy): Eukaryota > Metazoa > Arthropoda > Insecta > Hemiptera > Coccidae > Ericerus > Ericerus pela. The sequence continues at coordinate 1,869 of WOFM01000215.1, read as the reverse complement.
TAAGTACCGACGAGCAAAGGAGAACCTTCTCCGTCGGCTGTCAAGAGCCGACTGAATTACTTCTTCAGTTGTTGGTGGGTATGCCAATGTTTGAAGAAGGGGCATGACTTGGGAAATCAGCTGTTGAAAGCCGATTGGTTGTTGTTTCCAAGCTAGTTGGAAGCAGTGGGGAAGGAGGTGACGGTTCCTTCCCTGTTGACGGTGAAACGTCAACAACAAAAATAAAATACTTACGTCGGAGGTCACCACTTGTGGGTGTGTGTATTAGTGTACACAACACCACACAAATACCAAATCTGGTCCGTTGCGTGTAATACGTAGATGTATGTGTGCGGGCCGAGCCCAGTAAACAATTAAGCTGCACAGACAAAATGTACATCCGTGAGCACAAAAAGGTAGTTCGTGGGTTTTACCCCACTGGCCCGCTAGGTGGTCGACGAGTGTGTAATACACACTCGTTCGTCATCGACCACCCGTCGCCACAATAATAAATATGAAAATAAAAAATTATAATAATAACCAAAATCAAAATACTTTGCCAAATTCGAATATGATAGTATGCTTTTAGTGTCATGGCAAAGGATACATGGCGAATGTATGTCCGTCAAATAAAGAGGGTTTATTACCCCAAAATAAACCAGATGGTCTTGCACAGAATACCCAATACGGATGCAATAATACTAATAATAATAACAATAATAAAAATAAAAAAGAAAACGCTGTTCAGTGGTCAATGATGCTTAAATACAAAAACTCCAAAACTGAAATAAGCAAACAGGATAATAGCTTAATAAATTTAATTACTTCAAAGGGTCATGGACAAGAGTCATTTTTGGATTATGTCCCTCGGACCAAATGCATAATGTTAGATGGTGGAGCTGTTGCATACGTGATATCGGACTTATCAAAATTGTCCAATCCCATTATGTTAGAAAGACACATAGAACTGGAATGTGCAATCCAGTATACCTTATTAATTGCCACACTTATAGGGACAATGTTTATAAAAGTCGAAAACTCCGAAAGGAAGCAGACTGTAATACGGCTCATGAATGTACATTATGTACCATTATTAAATATTGACCTTTTATCAGGGGTTAAAATCTCTGAAAATCGAGCGCTTGGCATAGATCAAAATTTCTCAGCAGCACACATATGTCTGTGGTATGGATGGGGTAATCTTTTCAGCCCCGAAAATAAGAGGAGTATATATGGTCAAATATGAAATAGTTCCAGAAACGTCGGTCAATGTCATAGAATCTACAAATAATCTAAATAAAGTATGCCCATACAATAATAAGTCAAATAAATTGGAATTTTTCCCAACATAAACTCTCAAGAAAATAGAAGAGGAGGTGATTGAGGAAAGTCAGAAGGAAAGCAAAGAGAATGCAGAGGAAAAAAGTGAAAATAATACAGATGAAACTAATAATAATATGATAATAAATAATAATCAATTAGAAAACAAAAATCACGAGAGAGGAGTGTACTTGACTAGTGTAAACTTGGAAGATATAAACAAAAATAATAATTCACAAAAACATGAAATATACAAGGAACAGTGTGAAACGAATGAGGAAATAGGATTAAATAATAATGATAATGAAATAATAAATAATGATAATATAAAAAGTGACAATAAGGAGCCTAATGAAAGATTAGAAAATATAAAATTAGATAAAAAATTAATATAGCATAGGAGACTAAGGCATTTGTCTGGAAAGAATTTAAAATTTTTAGCAAAGGTCTCAAGAGGTATTCATTTAGGAATTACTTTTTGTGATGACGAGTTCCGCCTTTGTGAGATTTGTATAAAAGCTAATTCTAGAAGATTAGGACACTATAGAACTTGCACACAACCTGAGAGGA
>WOFM01000214.1:2737833-2799194 GCA_011428145.1 Ericerus pela | reverse complement strand
TTACAATTATATATCACAAAATTACAAAAAATATATTGCTCATTGTCCCTAGCTTAAACTAAATAATTAGATTATCAAATTTTTTTCTATTTTTGCGTTCGAGCGAAGCTCGATGAACCAGGTGCTATCGTACTTTTAACATATGATAGATATAATTAATAATTATATTATTTATAGTTATCGTATTATTTTATATTATTTATATCTAGGTTGCCCTTTATTTATTGGTGTTAGATTTTAGAAATTGAAATTTGTGCTTCTGCGTTTGATTGAATTGAATCGAGTCCCTACGTTGAGATTTGAGCAGTCTTAAGACAAGCATAATTGTGTTCAAGTGGGAAATTTTGGTGAAGTTTTTCACTTCTGTTCAAATATAGAAATTTTTCGTCTTATTTTCAATATATTATTAAGTCTGTGAAATTATTGAGTCTGACGTCTTAGTTACGAAAGAACTTTGTATTGACGTTCTGGTAATCCTCTAGTGCCAAGATGTGGTGAATTACGAGCTCTTAGCTGGAAGTACATATTTTTATCGACAAATTTCATTTAGGCATATTTCTCAGGTACAGCATCTGTGTAATGTTTCTAATTTTTGAGTAGTTTCTTAACTCAGTATGTTTCGTATTACATATTCGTCGCTGTGGTATATAATTTTTGTGTGTGCCTTATTTTCATCAGAGAATTAATCATGACACCAAAAAACAAATTAAATCTGATTCTGCCGCCCGGCTCCATTGATGCGCCGCCTTCAACACCATCTGCTCCACTGTCCGCTCATTCCGAGTCAGCAATCTCCGAGTTTGTAATAATTGGTTGGGATGATATTTCGATGATTGAATGACTAATTCTATTAACTCGTTACAGAAAAGGAAAACTCAGTCTTGAAGCATTACAAGAGCGTTTAGAAGAACTTGGAATGGACGATACTCAACGCAAACGCATGGAATTTTTTTTGTGTCAAAAAGAAAAAATTGGTGGTGAATTGAGCGACGATGATTTTGAGAAATTGGGAGAATTAGGTGCTGGTAACGGAGGCGTTGTCATGAAAGTTCGACATAAATCCAGCGGGCTTATCATGGCGAGAAAGGTCGGTACAGTGTTAATTGTTTTCGCTGTTTGACAATGATTCGAAAAATCATTTTATTGTTAATGTGTTGTCTTATCAGCTGATTCATTTGGAAGTGAAACCCGCCATCAAGAAACAAATAATTCGTGAATTAAAAGTGCTTCACGAGTGTAATTTTGCACACATTGTGGGATTTTATGGCGCTTTTTACAGGTAAATATACAGTATTTATCGTACAGAGGGCTTATTTGAAACAGTCTTTTATTTTTAATTGAATTTTGACTTCGCAGTGACGGCGAAATCAGTATTTGTATGGAGTATATGGATGGTGGGTCGCTGGATTTAATACTGAAAAAAGCAGGACGAATACCAGAGTCCATGTTGGGTACAGTAACGTGTGCTGTGAGTCATCGTTCATTGTCGTTCCTAAATAGCTTACTTTTCTGACTAAAATATATTATTTATTGCGACCTGGTGCTCACAAAAATCAATGTGTAAACCAGTGCTTTTTTTTTATACGGAAACAGTTTTTCTGCCAACATTATACACTCATATTATTTTATTTCGTTAGTACAATATCGAGAGACTTGATACAAATTATCAGATTATTTTTTTTGTTGAAAATAAATATTTCACCGTATCCAAGATTGTGCAGAAAAAGTTATCATCTTTACCTAAAAATCACAATTCAAAATTACACTCCGTCTTCGCTATCTTTGAATGCTTGTAGTTTTTATACTTTTAAACCACACCAATGCCTTTAGGTTTTTTATTTCTATTTCGAGACATAAATTTCGAATAGATTACTATCAAAGTCAATTTACTCTCTTGATTTTTTTTTTTAATATATGTTTTATTTGAGTTTTTTGGCCAATTTATCGGTCTTCGTATTTGATGTTGCATTTCGCTTCAATTGTTTTTATTTTGTCTGTTTTTTACCCAATTTGCCTGCAAACATGGTTTTAAAATTGACTTTAAAAGGGTTAGGGATGATGAAAATTATCCGTTTCACGACAAAAAAAAACCAAGTTCATTTTTCCATATTGACATAATTTCTTTTTATGTTCCTGTATAATAATAAATTATAGGTACCTACTAAAAATTATGCATATATTATGTTTGTATCGCCTACATTTTTGGTTCACGGTTTTGAGAAAAGTGTGAAAGGAATAGGGTTGAAATTTTCATGAAAAGTAGTTCTTATATCATGTATAGGACTAAGTCTGATACGATTTTAGTGCCTATTGGTTCAGCAGTTTTTAAGAAAAAGGAAGAACAAAAAATTCCCAGAAAAGTGGTCTTTTTAGGATTTTGATGAAACTACGAAAGAAATCGGCTTGAAATTTTTACGATACATTGTTCTTATAGGTATGTGCAAGTATGGTAGAAGTTTAGTGCCTATTAATTCAGTAATTTTCGACAAAATTGGAGAAAAAAAAGTTTATGCAGGAAATTTTATGTTTACGATTTTGAAAAAACTACGAAAAGAATAGGGCTAATATGTTCACGAAAGGTAGTCCGTATATAGGACCAGATCTGAGAAGAGTTTGTTTCGTATTAGCTCTGTAATTTTCGAAAAAAATGTACAAAAATGAAAAATTACTGGAGAAAAGCAAGTCGCCTGTGTTGCTTTAAGTATCGGTTTCGTATTTATGGCGCAAGGGGTTACTAGCGTCTTTTCTGCCTTGTTTAATTCAGTTTTAATGTTTTTAATTCTTAATTTTGTAGATGAAAATTGGAAAATTAGGTTTTCTAGCAAAATATTGCTACGCTGGAGTTAGTTTTTTTTTTTAATTTTTCATCAATTTATTCCAGGTATTGAAGGGATTGAGCTACCTGCGAGAAAAACACGCCATTATACATCGAGACGTGAAACCTAGTAATATTTTAGTCAATAGTGGTGGTGAAATAAAAATATGTGATTTTGGCGTTTCTGGTCAACTCATAGATTCGATGGCAAATTCATTCGTTGGCACTCGTTCGTATATGTCGGTTAGTATATCTTAGTTAATCATAGATATTGAACTATTCTCTTTTCTATAATATATTCTCACATTTATTGATAATGTAGAAATGTTGAGAAATGACGTGAATTTGAATGAATCCGTGAAAAGAAAAAGTGTAAAAAAATACTAAAGTACAGTGGGCGCAGCTTAATCTAGTCACTGGATAATGCGAAGCCCCGCTTATTTCTGCCAAAATTATTGGGAACAGATCAAATATAATTATCTATCTGTCTCAATGCTTTTTTTTTTCGCTAATCAGGACACAGGACACATTTTCGGATAATTTGGATAAAACATCATAAAAACAAGCCCAAATAATTGTTTTTCTCAAAGCTAAATTTGCTGTTCAGTTGATTTTTCTCTTTTCTGCAAGTATTTTGTATTTGCCTGATTATTATTTTTTGGAAGCTAAATTGATTTTCAAATGCTTTCACTTAACTCACTACAGTTTGAAAAATGAAAATAACTCCAACCAGATTCTTTGGCTCGCTACCATCGCGTCACTTAACGTCTCAGTGAAAATGTTAGTTTTTTCTAATTATTTCACTGATTTTCTTTTTAAATTCTACTGAAATGATATAATATAACATAATACGTGGGATGTGATCAGACGATTAGTGGTTACCCGTAATTATATACCTTCATAATTATTTGATTTTACCAATTTATTGTCTATACTACAATTACTTTTGATTTTTTGATTTTTTTTCATCATTTTTCCTTTTTTTTTGTATCCGTCTCAATCCGGTTTTCCTTCTGCCAGATTTATCCGGATTAAGTGGCGCCCATTGTTTGTAGAGCATTCTCTTTGCTGTTCAGCCATAAAAATTGTGAAAAAACTGCCACACGTTTTACTGAGATTCTATTACCACCTGGCATACGCATGTCGTGACTATTACAGTGAGCCACCATTTTGAGTTTTTTCGTTAAATTGCGTTTATTCAAGCTAATTCAAGAATATGAATTGATTGATGATAATGAAAAAAACTTGAAATGGCGGCTCATTATCATCATTATGACATGCGTGTTCCTGGCTGTAAAGTTCTCATTTGATTAATTTTGTAGATCCTTCAAAAGAAAAAAATGCAAAAATAAATTTTTTCTGCTGAGGGGAAGTTTTTTAGAAATACGAGTAATTACGTAATTTGAATTAATTTAATTATAAACACTGTTCTTCCTTTTTTATCCATACAGTGGTTACATTTAGGAAATATTAAAATTAGTTTTTGGCACTTGTACTTACAGTTTTAGTGTTTGCCCTTTTCCACCTTTGCATAGGTTGAATTCAGAAAAATACTACGATTGGTTTTATAGGCAATTGTATTTGTTATTGATTTGAACAAAAAATTGATTGATATGTCAGTAATTAGAAGAATTATTGGGTAATATGTTTGAACGTATTTTACTGCTTTTCAATCTCACAGGGAATGGGTTAGAAAAATACAAAAATTGGTTATTACAGATTTCTATTCAAAATGTTTTTAAGAAAAGAGCACGTTCGTCTGTTATATTTTCTAACAGATATTGCGTAATTAGCATAAATACATTTGACCCCCTTTTACTTTATAAGGATTAAATTTCATAAATTTGTGACTAAGGTCTAGTTAAAGTAACCGTTGTTTTTATATATAATTTCAAGTTTTAAATGTTGAAGCATGTTCATAGGAATAACTCAATATCTTTGTATTTGTGAATCGCCTAAAATGTTTCTGAAAACCAGCAAAAATTGGTTGTATCTATTGAATTGGATAAAAATTGTTCGAAAAGTTGAGGGTAATTTTCATTTGTTTCGTAATTTGAAGGATTATTTTCAAAAATAATTTGATGATTTGGGAAAATTTGTTTTTCTAGCGGAGCTTTCTGTGCTACAGTTTGTGAAAATGCATTCTCTCAATTTGGCTGCAAACTGAAATTCTATCGGTGGTCTGATTTGTTCATGCATTATAACAATAGATTTGAAAAAAACCAAGTTGATGTTTAAAAACGAAAGGTTTCTCATTTCATGATTATCTCCATAAATTTTCAAATAAGTGAATATTCGGCACGTTATTGCTAAACAATGAAAAAAACAAGAATTTTTCAATTTTTTCCCCTCTAACTCAAAACTTAATTTTCTGACCCATAGTAGAATTTCTCTTATCAAATCAGATACGCATATAGTATAAATAATTAAGAAAGGAAGAAAAAAATGAAAACAAGTAAAATTAACTTACGTGATTTTTATATGTTTTATAAATTAGATTTCTGATCCAAAAGTGATGAAGCGAAATTGTTTTATTTAAAAAGTTTTTATACATATTTCTTTGTCGTTCCATGTTTGTAAATAATACTCCAAATTTCATTTTTCAAATGCTGCTTTAGAATTCGAATCCGTTAATTTGTAAGCCACGGAGTTATTGATTTTTTGTTTACAGCCAGAACGTTTGCAAGGTACTCATTATTCGGTTCAAAGTGACATTTGGTCTCTAGGGCTGTCACTTGTGGAAATGGCTATAGGAATGTATCCAATTCCACCACCGGACGAACAAACATTGGCTGCCATTTTCAACCCGCCTGTAGAAAATGGGGATACAAGTAAGTCAGTTTATTAAATGTGTAATTTGGACCTTTTTACGTTCCAAATTGAGTAAAAAGGGAATTAAATAAAATTATTTATTGAATGTTCAATGAGACGACTGACAGATTTCGTTGAGCTATGAAGGAGACTAAATGAAGAGTAACAATTTTGTTCGTTTAAAGTTTTAATGCCGCACCTCTGCAAATCGAACGGTAAATTTTTGAAGAAAAAATTTTCAGTGCTATACTTCTCTTCTGCCATCATCTTCAATGTTGGTTCAGTATTCCTTTTATGATGTACAAGCAACAAAGTCAGCGATGAATCAAAATCAGACCCCAAAATACCATGAAAATGAAACTTTTTAAAGTATTTAACCAACATTAAAGTTAATCCTTCATTTTGTCTTGTGTGAGACCATCAAAATCTTTGACCTTAATTACAGCTTTCATCACCATTGAAACTTTTGATCTCCATTACGCTTTGTGGATGGAACTTTCAAAACCAAACTTTCCAAAAGAATCAAAAAGTTAACTTTTATGGTATAAATGAAACTTTCATTCTTTTATACAATAGATATCATTGAAACTTATATGAGTTCAATTACAGCTTTCAGAGTAAAGCTTTTGAAACTGAACTTCGCAGAATACCTCTAGACTTAAGAATCTACGTTCAGCCAAAATTTCATCCAAATCCATTTGATAGAAATGGCATTGTGATACTGTTACAAAAAAAAAAAAAATAAAGAAAGAAAAAAAACCCTATTAATAGAAAATACCTTTCTGTATTTTCTTCTTTTCTCATTCCTTGTAGCAAGTTTTCAAAAAAAAATAAATAAAAATATTGTTCCGTCGTATTTAGACAGACGAACATATTCGCTGACCTAAATACTCCGCAACAACTAACGGCGAACATTTCTTCTAAATATTCACTGTTACCTCTGTTAGTAACCCAATTAACAGAGCTGACAATTATGCAGACGTATAACTAATCAGCATAACTGTCAGCACTATTTAGGCATGTACCTGAGGTACCCTTTTGTGAAAGTAAACAATATTAGGCACGAAAAGAAGTCACTTGGTAAATCGATTTACACCAAAACTTCACTTGCCTTTCTGAAGAGCTTCAAGGTAGTTCTACTACATTAAACTCTAAAGTCTGTAGGTGTTCCTAGACACCCCCAAGTTAGTAGTCCACCCTATGTAGAGGTGAGACGACGATAGATAGATTACTAATATATATATATGTGTTTTACGTACAATTATCCGCGAAGAGAGCAAAGTTATTTAAGTATAAGAATTTATTGTGACAAGGTGCAAAATTTATTATGACTATAATTCGGTATTAAATATTGTTTAATAAAAACACGTATTTATTTTGTGTGTTTGTTCACAACTATCCGGGATAACAAACACAACAAATATATTAGTTAATTAAAATGCACAGTTTTTGTGAGTTTAAATTTGTCCCTTGAACATGCTCGTCATGAATATGTATTGAAATTTTGTAGATTGTTGACATATGAATTTACATACTCCCTTTTTTAAATTTTATAATGTATCAAAAAATTATAATCTGCTAATGTAGTAAGAACTTCTTAAGAAATTGAATGCTTCGACATTCGAGTTGATCATTTTTTAAAATCCTTTCTCATCTCCTTTCTCGTCTCCTTACTTTCGGAATTTTTTTTTTCTTTCGTTTTATACTAAGTGTAAACGGTAAGATCTGCAATGATTTCATTTAGGCATTTATGTTTTGTTTCAGGCAGCAACTCCAATGGTCCACAATCAATGGCCATTTTCGAGTTGCTCGATTATATTGTTAATGAACCACCCCCCAAGTTGCCGCGAAACATATTTTCTGCAGAATTTGAGAACTTTGTGGATCAGTGTTTGAAAAAAAATCCAACAGAACGAGCCGATTTGAAGACTTTAATGGTGAGGGACTCGATCTTAATTTTAATTGAGATCATATTTCTGTACTCAAACGCGTCATTTCTTTAATTTTGTAGTATTTTTATTGAATGTTTTGGTATTATCCTCATTTATTGGCAGATTTCAAGATAAAGGCTTCGTTTTACAAAATGTTTAAACTATTGATATGCTCGCTAGGTTCAATCTTTGATCATTTAATACTGGAAACGTAGTAGCCCTATCCTCACCAATGTTATGAAATGTACCATGATTATGAAATGCGTAGGTGGGCATAGGTTTACTGCACATGTGCAATAGGTCTTTTTTTGTCTGTTTTCGAAGCCGTCACTGGTTTACAACGCCAACAAAATAAAAACAGACGTAAAAAGACCTATTGCACATGTGCATTAAATCTATGCCCACTTAGATGTTAGCGCGGATTTTCTTGTTTACTTGAGTATCCAGTGCTAAATGATCGAAAGGTTCAAACTTATGTTACTACGCATTTTTCTAGTTGAACCCAGCTTTTACACAAGTTTAAAAGTTTGTATAACCTGGCCTAGTCTAGGTGAACTATTGTCCTCTTTTCTTAACAGGCCAATTTTTTTCCTATTATTTTGTTAATCAAATGGCAGTGATTATTACCCTTTAGTTTTGAAGGTTGATGGAAAAAACTTAGTTTAATTTTCATTTTGTCCTCCTAAATGGCCGTAGTCGGATAAGCATGGGAAATTGACCTCAGCAGCAATTTTGACAATTTCTTTTGTGAATATTACTTAAAGAACTCGTGGCCAAGTGTGGACACATTAAAGTTAGAAGTTGCGGAGAAAAATCCATTTTGTTTTTTTTTTACAAAACAATTTTTTTGGCAGTTTTATTGATTTTATGATTTTGTGGGGTGAACCAAGGGTCATAGACAGTTATGGGGACTCACCGGTATGAGGAAAAGGGGCAGTCGCCACTCCAAAGGGCATGCAAATAATCGTCCTTGTGACGTTAAATACACAAATTACGTTTGATCGTAATTACCTGTATATACTTGCAGGTAATGTACGAGTACCGAATTGTGACACAATAAGATGATGTCACGATTAGTACACGAACCAGCCAGCCATCTCTTATCTCAATAGGGGATGATGCGACCTGGCCGTTCTCACCAACATACGTATTATCTTACGTACATGTGTTTATGTGCGTGTAAATAATCCACATATAAACCACCCGAATCGGCTCTAAAATCGCCAGTGTTCGGTCTGGTTCTGGCTTACCCGTACTTATGTACGAAGTGGCTGAACACGCTTAAATTCTGTAGAATTTCCTTCTGGTGAGAATATCTCTCCCGACAAGGTATTCCACAACAGTATTTATTTGAGAAAATTCCTTCGAAAAATAAAATAAAATTTTTAAACAAAATTTTTTTCTCGTAATACTTAATAGGCAACTAGCATTGTTTTTGCTGTTGAATCTCATAAATTATTATGACCTTTATCGTATGTAACAATATTGAAAATATTCAATAGATATAACGTTCTAAAAAATTAAGATTTTTGATACCTGAAAATAATCTGCATATTATACAGTTTCGGCGCGTTTTCAAATTTAAAAAAATCAGATACTAACCTCGTGAATGAAAAACCACTATTACTTTGATACTAAAAAATCAAAAAAATTTTCAGGGCTATTGAAAACTTTGTTATTCTAGCAGGACTTGCAAGTTGCAGCCCTAGCTACAGTGGATAAATGTTAATGACTTTTTGAAGATCTGCTTTCCTAGAAGACGTTGTTGCGTTACAGTTATTCTAAATTTATGCACTGTATTCATTCCACGCAAAAATCCCCGCTAGAAAAACGAAGTTTTCAGTAGTCCTGAAAATCGTTTGACTTTTTAGTACCTAACGTACAGTCATTTGTAACTTATGAGGTTAATGTCTGATTTTTTATAATTTGAAAACCAGCTAAAACTTTATTTTATGCTGATTATTTTCAAGAATCAAAAAATTTGATTTTTTAGTTTGTTATATCCGTCAGATATTTTAAATATTCTTACACATAACAGAGGTCATTATAATGATTAACAATAAAACAAATGCTAATTGTCCATCAAATATAACAAGAAAAAATTTTTTGAAGTTTTCTCAAAAAAGTACTGTTTATGACCCATTGTTAACCATACAAAATCGTAAAAAGAAAATCAAAATCGATGAAATAGAATTGCCGACAAAAAAAAAGATTTTCTTTGCGACCTTTGACTTCTAGACGTCCATACATGGCCAGCAGTACTATTGAGATGACAGCAATGTTCACAAAAAAAATTGTTAAAATCGGAGCTATGGCTGACTTCTTATACTTATTTAGCTACTGCCTTCAGTGACCCAGCTTCTCTCATTTTGGAACGTTAAATTTGACGCTGTAAGCAAACAGTGTTTCAAATGTTCCTTAAAGAATTCGCGTTATTTATTTCTACTGCCTCATTTATTCTAATTAAGCGTTGTAATGGCCGTTTTCTTAGAATCACGAATGGATCCGTCGAGCAGAAGCGCAACCAGCGGATATTGCTGGCTGGGTTTGCCGTACAATGGGTCTGACGCCAACCACACCTACGCGAATAGTGCCTAACGAGTCATGAGTGTGTTCGTTGGTCCTCATCCAGAGGATATCAGGTTCATCGCGATTTCACGGTAAGTGCTCTATGTCGATGTGTAACTTCGTCCTTCGATGTCGACAGCCTTGTGAACAAAATTATGTAACCTTTCTTACGTGTTCTCTTGAATTTTTAATTAATTAATCGGAACTAAAAGTATCGAAGAATAAAGTAAAATGCAATAATTGAAAAGAAAAAACAACTTGGTTCGAAAATGTGACGAATAAATTAATGAAAACGCTTTCTGCTGGAATTTGGTATTTGGTTGGGAGACAGTTTTTCTAGAGACTTCCATTCTATTTGAAAAAACTGTTCACAGCTTTAATACGTTGTGTCGGTGTTATATTTATCAGAAGAACGGAAACACGATCTCTTCATAATTACGTATTTAAATGTGGAATTTATGTCCGATTCAGTTATTTTAGCATGTAAATTGGGCTACAATTTTTTTTGAGGGGGTTTCGCCGGGTTTTAGTAGGCTTATCCCTTACATAGTTAATTTATTCGTTAACTTCGTCACTGATCGTCTTGCTTAACACATCGAATCACGGATATACTTTTAACATCATAGGTCCGCATAACCACCGCGACCCTAAGGCCCCTTGACAACCCACTGTCCCTAAAATTTTCAATTCCATAATAATGACTTTACAAATCTCTCCAGATGCCCCCTGTCACTTCCCCTTGACAGAGTAGTCATCAAGCCCCTCACTTGCCTCTTACACATCAACAGGGCGCTCTTGATACCACCGACCCTTCTTCTGAAATTTGTAAGTCTACAATTATAACATTATCAGCACCTCCAGTTGTCGCCCATCATTTCCCCTTGTCAAGGCGCCACTCAAGCCTCTCGCTCACCCCCTTCCGATCACGAAAGCGCCTCTCAAATCTCTCACTCCCGCAAGCTGCTTATCACCTGGGTGTCAATCAAGCCCATCACCATCCATGTGAATGGATAATAACATTTAGGTATCTAACATGAATAAAGTGTCGCTGTAAAGTGACGGTAACGCGAAAATGTCTACGTAAATTTTGGATTGACCTTCAGCCTAAAAAACATACGATCCATGTTAAAACTTTTTTTTTTTTAAATGGTGAACGTGAAAATTTGATGAAGCCTGAAATATATTTGCGCATACGTAGCCTAAACTGATAAGAGGCTGCGTCATACATCGAACTCAATAACATACTGGAACAAACACACGACGTAAAAGGCGGTCCAACGTGTTAGACAGAGACAGAAATAGACTGGCGATGTTTCTCTCTTTGTTTATAAGCTTCTATGCATATGTTTGTATGATTGTATCTTGTTTTTGGTTTTTTTAACCCTTATAACCACATTTTTGTATTTTTTTTTGAGGACAGAAATTGAAGAAAACGCAAATAAATATACAATCGAACATTTACCTTTTTTCATTTTCATAAATTTGAGAGGAATGCATAATTTTGGATATGAATCCCAACTAAATTCTATAAAATCTGAGTTATCGAACGTAATTACGAGACAACCGTTATTCACAGAGAGCTGAAATTTTTATGACATATTTAAGTATGTTTGTTGAAGATTGTGTGAAAATTTCAGCTCAATTGTACGTTTCAAAGTCGAGATATTGCTGAAATTACGCAAATTTCCAACTAGATTGAATCCTTATCACATGAATTACTCCTGAACAGAATTTCAGTGATACTTCAAAAAGCAAATGGAAAATCAAGTTGAAATTTTATTGATACATATTGATGTACATTAGTTGTCAATATTCTGAGAAGATTTGGCTGAAATTTTACATTTTATTTACAAGATATCGCTAAAATTTCAGATTGAGTGATTCATGTGATAAGGATTAAATCTAGTTGGGGATTTGCGTAATTTCAGCAATATCTCAACTTTGAAACGTACAACTGAGCTGAAATTTTCACACAATCTTCAACAAACATACTAAAATATGTCATAAAAATTTCAGCTCTCTGCGAATAACGGTTGTCTTGTAAATACATTAGATAACTCAGATTGTATGAAATTTAGTTGGGATTCATATCCAAAATTATGCATTCCTCTCGAATTTATGAAAATGAAAAAAAGATAAATGTTCGATTGTATATTTATTTGCGTTTTCTTCAATTTCTGTCCTCAAAAAAAAATACAAAAATGTGGTTATAAGGGTCAAAAAAACCAAAAACAAGATACAATCATACAAACATATGCATAGAAGCTGATAAACAAAGAGAGAAACATCGCCAGCCTCATTCTCTCTCTTTCTAACACAGTGGCTCGCAAATATAACATTGCCTTTATCTCCTGTGTTCGTTCCAGTATGTTATTGAGTTCGATGGCGTCATACGAGCTGAGTGGGCTTAAGCCGAAAGTGAAAGTTTTTGAGGGCGGCGAATTTTGAAAAAAAAAAAGAAGGAAATAATCGTAATTGTTTTATTTTTTATTTGTTAAATTAATTGAAATTTGATTTGATTTTTCTTAATTTCGATGCTGTAACCGCCCTTCATCGGGGAAATTTGATTTTTTAAGCGTAGCCAGGGCAAAATAAGATTATTAGCCCAAAAGCGAAAAAAAGCGTAATACGGCCCTGATTAGTAGAAATAATTTGTTTCTCTGAGGAATGTTTCTAAAAATTCCAGTGAGGGTGGTACTAAGTCACTAAGGTCCTCGGCCACGCCACTGTATTCCATCGACCTGTAAAGCGTTTAAAAAGCCAACCGTACAAATAATGTTTTCAAAGTTATTTTTCAACTGATATCGATACAATTTTTCCACTAACTCGTAAACTACTCACGTTCAGGCCCCATTTTTCCATAATCACTTTCGAAATTCGTTTTTTTATGTAGAAATAGAGCATTTTTATTTCTGCATGGTAATCTAAATTTCTAGTCTCTACCCGCTGATCCGACAACTAACATGAGTTTTGGAAAATGGTTCCACAATTGAAAATAATTTTTTTCTGCGGTTTTTTTTTTTTCACCCATTTTGTTTTTTGCGCTTTCGGGCGATTCTGCTTCGCACAAATTTGCAATAAGAATTTTTAGCGATTTAGTGATGCGGCCTTTTTCAGACATGAGTTTTCGCACTTACTTGGCGCATTCCTGTGACAATTAAGGCTTGCGCTTTTGGACTCTACTAGTACATTAAAGTCGACATCAGATTTAATAAATTCGTTGTAACTGTTTGGTTCCAGGTGATAATAGTGACTCCATGCATCATCATTCTTGATAAAGACCCAGGTTTAAGCGGTGAAAAAAAGTCAACATAAAATAAAAATTAAAAAAAAAGTCATCAAGTTTTTCAATAGTTCCGTCTACTGCCATCGAAAAATTAAACTAGACGAAAAAACGACTCGGGAATTCCAGCCAGTCAATGTACTCCTTTTTTCTTTTTTCATTTGTACGTGTGTAATAGTGTATATTTTGTTAAATTCATTTCTCTTTCGATTCGCCTTTGCACGACTTAGCAACTAAGGCTGAAGATAGTTTATCCAAAGAACTTCTCGCATTGAGAATTTTTCAAATTGTGTACGTTCATTTCACTGATTTTTCATTTTGTCTTTATTGTTTGATGCTCAATTTTGACGTCAAAAATCAATCGCTTAAATGTATTTTTTTATTCATTTATTCGTTTATTGATTTATTTATTTTTAATATAAACGACATGAACTTGCTTAGGGAGGTATCTGCGTACTTTAAAACGCGTTGCTTGATATCTATCCCAACGTTTTCCTATTTTAGCAACCTTCTCATTTCGCATTTGCACGAAAATCGAATATATTCTGTTTCGCTTCTTAGCTGATTTTCCGCCATCGATTATCGATAAGTTAAAACTATCCTACTTCGCGGCCTTATCGTGCCGGCTGTTTTTTTCTTTCACCTCCCTCTTTCTCGCGTAATCCCTCATAAATGACTTCATTTTCTATTTTTTCATTTTTATCTCGCTTATTCCGTCCGAACGCTAATTTTATTTCTTTGCTGTTACTAATTCTATTTTCGTTCCCTTCGGTGAAAAAACAAATATTTTACACCGTTAAACAAATTATAATTAAATTTGTTCCTCGAAAAGCGAGAAATATTTACTCATATTTTTACCTGTTTTTTCTAAACATTCGTTTGACACTTTAATATTTTGAATAATAAATTGTTTAAATAATACGCGCTGAAGCAGCTTCGTCGAGGTTAACATTATTAAAACACTGAAGGTGTATTTGTGAAGAATCTCGCGTATTAAAAGTTGGGCAGTGACTGCTGGCTGTCGTGTTGTCATATTCCGAAGCCCAAATGATGTTCTGTTGATGCTCCAGTATGTGATTGAAACATTGATGGCCTTATGCAAGAACCATACTTCAGTATAATTCTTACATTTTTTCCATTATTAATTATATCTACTGTATATATTAACACGTACGTATACGTATGTATACACCGAGATAACTCCGTTGAGATAAATAATTCTTAAGTCACCGGTTGGTAGTTCAGTAGCGTTCTGGCAATCGGGCCTGAAGCTGCAGATAAGCCACTCCATGCCAAGTAATCGAAGCGAAATTAAAAAAAAAAAAAAGTATTACTAATTCGGCAAATTGTAAAGATTTTCAACATGAAACTTTTGTACACGCGTTAGGAATAAATTTACAGATGAAAGTGTGACGAAAAATGTACAAATTTATGAAACACCACGAACAGAAAATAAAAAGAGAGACAGACGATTGGGTACGTGAGATATAGTGTGCATTACCACCCCCAGTTTACCACCAGAAGTTACATTTTTCTTTAGCAGCTTTATAATTCCTCGTTTTCTCAAAATTTCTGGTCGTATACGTCTTCTTAAGGTAGGCAAGTTCACCGTAGAAAGCTAAAATATACGTTTAATTAGGTAATTCTTTTGTTAATTATTCGTAATTAGGCTTTATTGATGTCGAAGTGAGAGAGGCGGTGGTCAGGAACCAATGGCCAATATGATCCTCCTGCGTTTTTTTTTTTTTTTACAATCACACTCCACTATTTCTCTGTGCTAGCGCCGAACTATTGCGCCACACACATTTAGAGGCGTAAGCCAACTACTGACGTCGGTTTGTTTTGTCTGCGACGTTGACCAAACGTACCTAATTTATAATACTAATCGATGGTCTGCGGAAATCGAAGTGTGCAACCAACCGTTTTGTTTTGTGAATGTTTTGTTGTTGTTTGGACTTCGGGATGATCCGTTCGCACATATAACTCGTAAACGTAGATACCTTCCTAATAGTCCATCAATGTGTACCCTAGATATTTTGTATCCTTCTACTGGAATTTAGAAGGTATTTACGAAAATTGATTGCAACATTTTTCGTCGTTCAGGAATTATGATAATTTGATGAAAAATTCGAACGAGAAGAAGAGAGGCGAAAAAATGCGTTTTTACATATGGATAATTAGAAGAGGAAAAAAACTGAAATTTTCTCGGAGCAACTGTTCGAATTAATTTTATTTATTCATTTTGGTTCATTATACTTTCTTTATATATATATATATATATATATATATATATAGTTTTTCCTATTCATACTTTAGTCCTGATATTTTATCTTCAAAAAGGTCATATTAGCATGATATGTAGGTATTAATGGACCACAAGGTTGCGGTTTTCTTAAATTTGAAAAAGTTATGGTTTTTTTTCAACTGCCCCTATACTATTTTGAAAAATAACCGTGTTGATTGCTCCATTGACAAGTGACGAAAAAATTCGCGATAAAATTGGTCATTTTATGACCTCTTCTAGTTTCATACTTTACTATTCGTTTACACGTGTATGAATTAAAACAGCAAGAACCCGCCAAGCGCCATGTATAAAAGGCGAAGCTAGAGAGAATGGGGGGCTATGCCACCCCCAAAAAATTCGAAAATACGTACTATTAGGAGAAACAAAAGAACAATTTTGTTAATTTGCATTATGCAGGGCAAATGTCATGCTCTTTAAGGACGATTCGATATCAACGTTACTAAACAGGACCATATTTTTGGGAATGATAGTTTTCTCATATGGTAGGCGATCGCCCAATTGCCTGCAGCCGCAACAAGAGAGAGGGAAATTTTTTTTGTAGATAAACACTAACACAAAAACTGTAACATAAGGAATACTCAACTGACGTAAGGTTTCTTTCTTTTCATCATTTGCAGATTTGCTGCAACCCGAATGTCTCATCACTCATCGCAGTCAGTAAGTACCTTATGTACACATTTCACTATCATACCAATTACGTATTTCAAGCTGATATAGAAAACTGGGTCATCAGCAGCGTTTAATGTAAAAAAGTGCTACCACCGTTATGTTTTTAGTTCCAACTAGTGCCCATTTTTTAATCGAACACCGAACAGAGAGTTTAGTTTATGTAAAATTTCGGCATTATGTTCTCTGAAGAGACTTTTTGATTTTAGAGATAAAAACTCGTACAGACAATAATTTATTCTTGAAAAGCTAAAAAACTGAGGTTGGTATTACTGGAAAGAAGAGAAAATTTACTTAAATCTTTAGTCCATCAAACTTTTTATTCGTCCTTAGTCGGGTACTTGAAAATAAACGAACGAAAAAACGCAAATTAAAGGATATTTTTAACAAATTTTTTTCTTGGTGATAGGTATTATTTGTTTTTGGGCGAAGATGTTGCAAAAAACAGTATATTACATTCGTGCGAAGTAGATGATAGCTACTCGTTTCAAAATCACCGACTTTACGCACTTGTATCATAAATAAAAGTTGTGAGTTTTGCTGTACTCTATAGAAAAAACGCAAGACTCAAACCGTATCGAAATAAGAATTAACTTCAAACAAAACATGCTCAAAACTAAAACTAATTATGTGTATAGTTGGTACAGCTACTTATATAGAGTCACGTTTTTTTTTCTTCTTTGCCATATAAGCACAGCTATACAAACGTTTAAATGACCTCACAAAGGCGCCATAAGAACCTACAATTGTTCACAATTTTCGTTGGGGTAAAAAGTGGAATGCCTTGCAGTTTTTGAATACACGCTACTTTCCTTGGAAATGTAAGAAATTACAGTTATAAGAAGTTCTCTAAAAAACAGTGGCGAATCCTCCAGTACATCTAGGAAAGCAGAGGTGTAGCAATTGAAAAAGTAGAAAAAAAAATTTTTTTATTTCAAAATTCTTATCGAGCATTTACCCTGAATTCACGAAAAAATGATTAATTTTTCATTCACATGGTAAAACGTAACCAATATACAGCGAAGTAATCTTATATTAATTTTTAAATTTTTATCAATCCCCTCCCTTAAAAATAGCTATGTCATCTAATATCTGAGAGATGTACCAGCAAAAAAATTAGGATTTGCCACAACTAAGAAAGCTGATCTAAGTTGTTGAGGTACCTAGTACCAGAAAATAATTTTAGTTCCGGAACAGTTTTCTTCGTCAAAAAAATTATATTTGAGATATCAAATGTTGGTTTTTTCTCTTTAAAGCAGAACCGACATAAAACGAGAATTGTGGGGGTGTACTGAAAACTAACTTTTCACATGATCAGTCCAGAACTAACTCTTCAAGCACAGAAATTTATAGTACAGGTGAAATACATCTTGTGTGTGTGGGGGTGTGTGTGTGTGTGTGTGTTTATACAGTATTTGAAAAATAGAAAAAAAAAGTAACCAGCCTTTTAAAATAAGCTTATTTGGTGTTTTTAAAAGGTTTGAAAAACGTAGGCCTTTCAATATCGCAAAAAAATCTAAATAACTCTTCATTTTTGTAAACAAGACTGACCACAGAGGTATATGAATTTACATCAAGCAGAAATGCCGTGCAGATGTTTTATTTTTGAACAGACTATGCGGTAAGATTTCGCAGACGTCACCCGAAACGCAGATGTGGGAATAACTTAAAAAAACTAATATAAGTAGGTGCCTACTCCAATTTCACCTGTATCCTGATACAACCTATGCTTCTTCTTCTCTATGACGTAGATACCTAAACAATAAAGACAGTATCGATTCGGGATATTAGTATAACAGCTACATAATATAAGGAATAAATTATTTTTAAAAACAGTCATTCAGCGATTACGGCACCGCGGCACCACTTACAAATAAAATATGCAAACATATTTAAAGTAAAATACTTGTTTTCATTTCCCTGACATCGTTGTTATACAATGTAACAACCAAAACCAGTTCCATTACTTGTTGATAAATCAAACTGAAATAAACAAAATTCGTATTCTGCGATGGTGGCCTTGCAAGATATAAATCGCCCATAATAGCAAACGAATTTTGTGCTGCTTTTATGCTCCTTTTGGGATGGATACAGATACTAATATTATTCGAGACAAATCGCAACATCAGTTGGAAGCAGAACTGGAGAGAGAAAAAAAGTGTCAAGGGGTCAACATAATTATTTTAGCAAATAATTCATTTTGTAATTTTTTTTTTTTTGTGTCTGCATTTGTAGAGGGCCTTCCGGGCCCTTTCAGAAAGTTCGGGTCCAGGGAAGTCCTTCTTTTCCTCTCCCCTCTCTCTGGCCCTGGTTAGAAGTATTAAATGCTTGTAAATAACAAAAACTGAAATAAATCAAACTGTATCAATTATGTAGGATGGACAGGGGTACTGTAATCCCCTAGACCAATGAGGACCCTTTCTTTTCTAAAAAAAACTTTTACAAAATCTGTCTTTTTTTTTGCAAAAAAATATATCAAGGTTAATGGTTTTCGTGTAAAAACTTGCATAGTCGAGGATACATATTTTTGTATTTAATTTTCATTTTGTTAAATAAACACTGTCCCCACTCGAACGTATTTCGTAATCATGATTTTTTCACGAACTTTGTTGTGATGGGGGCTTAAAAATGGGTTACCTACTTTTTCTATTCGTAGGTACCTAGTAGCCTATTTCAAAAACCTCTTGGATTTGTCTTATTTGATTTTGAATATATAGGATAGATACCTACGGAAGTTTTTAGTGGCGTTTCTGACATTTTTATTACTTTTTGTTGCAAACTTCGTTTTCACTTTTCGTTGCATATGACGTCATCCTTTTACTATATATCTACCTCAGGTTACACATTTTCAATGTTAAAATTGGTTATTTCAAGGGTTTGCGCCGGATTTTACGGAGATCCGAATACGTGTCGTGGGTTTTACCTACACTTGTAATGCCCCGTTGCACTCTTCAGTCGAGCTACGAGTTGAAACCAAACCTAAGTTTTTTGTTAATCGTCGTGACTCGTGAGGGCATTCACACTTTTGCCAAGCTACGCGCACTGACTGATCACACTCTGGCAAAGTCAGCTACGCATAGCTGGGTTCGTCTTCCACAGAAAATTTTCTAAAACCAGCTCGGCTATGGTGGATGTCCGTAGATTCGCACATTTCGATGAATACCTACAACTTCAAGTTAATATTTTATTCGATGAGATTTACTAATTTATTTACTACAGCGTTGAAATTTTTATGGTTTATTTTGCAATATTCGAAGAATAATGTCAAAATTTCATTAAAAATTTGATCTTAATTACTTCCTCAAACATACACGAAAATACTTGAAATCAACCTCAAATTCGGTTCAATATGATTATTTGATGACAGACACATTCATTCTGCTAATCAAGGAATCACTCACGAAATCATACTATAGATTTTTCATCGACCTATTATCTCTTACGCAGACGCCATTGTTCTTGCATGTAATCTTATTTTGATGTCACCTCCCCACCACAGTGCAGAGGTGTTATAGTGTACATGGGTCCATGTCACAATTATTTGTTGGTGTGTTAAATATGTGTGCCCCGTGGGTGTGAGAAGAGATAAACTGGATGTAATTGTACGCGTTCAATGCAGTTTCTGAGGTACGTCTGAATGACAGTATGGTGAACATTATACTATTCTGGGAAGACATATTTTTTTTTTTTTTTTTTTTTTTTCATCTTATTTGATGTCCCCACCTACAATTAACCAGCATGACTGTCGTTAAGCGCTATTTAAAATAAATTTGAAAAATGAAAATTTATGATTAAATGATTACGTATATGCGGCGAATGAAACTTTTTTTTTGTTTTTTTGTTTTTTTTTTTTTTGAGGGGGAGAGGAGGATCAAACTTTTTGTTGGTATATTTTGGGAAATTTTCAAAACCACGATGTTCTTTTACGAACGTACCTACGTACATCTCGAAACCAGGAAATAAAGAGACTAAAGTCGTAATCTCGCATTTGGAAGCAGATAAGGCAGAATTCATATCCATCTACCTGTATATACGAATAAAATCCAAAGTACGTTTGTTCGCCCATAACTTCAGAACCACTGAACAGATCTAGAGGAAATGTTCAGGATTACTTTGTGTTGTTCGGAGGAATGTTCGAAGTCACTGTCGAAGTCTCCAGCCTCTCTGCGGGCAAAGTTGGTTATTTTCAACAAAAATCTTCATTTACATTTACTCGTAAGTGGTACAAAGATTAACAAAAAACGAACGAAAACGAATAACAGAAAATAAAAAAAACTGATCGCTCATCGCCCCTCTCTGCAGTCTTACATATCTCTCTCTCTCTCTCTCTCTCTCTCTGACATCTAATCTTTTTCTATAATATAATGCTAGTAGAAACGATTGAATGGAAAAATGTTCGACGAAGTCGTACATCTTAGCATTTGCGAATTATAAGCAAAAATTATCGGATCCGGTAACAAAACAATTTATTAAGAAGATATTAAGTTCCTTATGTACACAACACAATTATTAGACGAACTCGCTATATAAAAAATTTACAAGAGTGACGAGTGCGAAAAATATTTTCTCCCTGAAGTAAATACTATACGTGGGAAAAAACGCGTAAAGAACCGACACTTTTATTGCAGTTGGCTCTGCGCTCTTTTATTTACGTTTGAAAGAAATCTTTCAGTAACGTTTTTCTTCGTTTTTCGGCTATGTACATTTGATTTTCCAGATCGCCGCGATCGGTCGTTTCGGCTCGCTCGATTTTCCACGACAGATTTTCGATTTCCGCCTCGAGCTGCGCCTGCTGGTATTCGAACAGATTCTTCGACTCCTGGTGCATGTAGTACGCGTACGGATACGTGTACTGCAACGTGTATCGGCACTTGGCCAGCAACGCGGCCGCATCCAGCAGATACTGCCAGTCGATCCACGTGCCGGAGCCGTGCATCACCTTCTGGTTGATGCGTTCCTTGATCTTCTCCAGCGTCTTCTCCTCCAGTTTCAAACTTTTTGCGTGATTCTGCCAGCGCTCGTAGTAGTGCAGATATTTGCGCAGCGCCGCTCGAGCCTTGGCGCTCTCGTTGGCGCTTTCGCTGTTCTCCTTGTAGCGCGAGCACTCGTAGTACTCGGTACCGTGGCCCTTCCAGTCGCCCAGGCACATCCAGCAGAAGTCGTGCTTGCACTTGTAGCACTGCATGTGGTTGCAGCCGCCGTTTTTCTCGATGCAAATATTACAGTTGGGGCAGTCCTTGGTGTGGGCGCTGAAGTAGTTGGCGGTTTCGCTGTCGTCCGCGCACTTGGTCAGCCAGTTCTTGATGGTGGTGCAGTCGGTGGGCGCGTGATAGTTGTTGCCGCATTTGAAGCAGAAGGTGGACGCGCAGTGCAGGCAGATAACGCGTTTCGCCATCGCTTCTTGTGCCTTGAACAGCACGACGCAGTTGGGCCCAATGCAGAAACGCAGTTGCGGATGCGACTGCACGTAATTGTGGAAGGAGAAATGCTGGTACTGCAGCTTCAGGTAACTAGAGATGGGCAACTTGAGGGCAACCTCCTCGTGCACTAGCAGATCACAGTTTTGAGCCATACACGTGATATCGGTGCTGAGACCTTCGGAAATTTTCACCTCGACATACATGGTCCAGCAGTTGAGGCAGAAAATGTGCTGGCACTGCAGGCTGAGAGCCGCCTTTTTGGCCACCGTAAACGTGCATACTGGGCACACGAAGCTATCCTCGTTGATTGTGTCTATTGAGGTCGATGCTGTAGCCACTGCCAGCGTTGACCAATTCTCACCGCCGAACTGTCGCTGCTCTGGCACTGCCTGCAACGGCTCACCCTTTACAGGCGTGACTCGAGCAGCCGTCAAGAATGAGGTCATATCAGCTTTGTAGCTGGTGATCACCTTCTCCACATTCCAGTTATGGGTGAGCAAAAAAAGTTTGGCTAACGACGGACTCGTCTTCAGGCTGTGACAAACGGCATTCACAGCCTCGTTTAGGAAATTTTCTACTTGTTCGATGGTGAGACACTCGACAAGAAACTGCTCCGGATCTGTGGAATCGGCGGCAGTGTGGCCCTCTTCCGTGTCAATATATTCCATTGGATGGTAATACGAGTCGAGATCGTCTTCCGAATATTCGCCTTCTGATTCAGTCGAATCCTCCACACAGTCTTCCATTCTGTTTCTGACTACAAAAATGAATGCCCTCTAAGACAGTCTAAATGACAACAGAAGAATAGATAATAATACATACTTTCAGCAATTTATTTTGCTTATAATGAGGCTGTACGCTAGGAAAAAGTTGTATTTTTTTCAATTAGATGTAGAAAATATTTTTAAAATCTAGAATAGTGTTTTAATGGTGGACTATAAAACTATGGCAATGAACTGAACTAAATGGCACCAGTTGAAATATCTGACAAAAGCGAGCTGATACTTAAAAATAACGAGCTATGAGATCACTATTGGTCTGTTCTATTTGCCATGTATTTGTGTCAGAGCAGGTGTAACACTGAACACTGTGTAAATACCGAGCTAATTTCAAGTTACCTAAAAAACAGTATGGTGTTACGAAAATGTCAATACAAAAAGAACGCTAAAATTCAACACCGTTAACACAAACTACCTAATTGCTGATAACAGCAATTTCTTACCTGTATCAGCCTAAACAAAATACTCTGTCTTTACCCCAATTTCCTACACTTACTCGACGAGCAAGGGTAAAATATGCTATCTTGTGTTACCCTTGGTAATAATCCTCATATACAAAAATAACGCTAAATTGATAACCTTCGGTACTGTTTTGGTACAAAAAGAACAGCACGATTAAAACTCAAGAAAACACTAAAGTTGAAAGTGTTAATTTTTGTGGCTAATAGAACAGACGTTATGTTTTAAAGTTTACTACACAAGTCTGAAAAGAATTTTAATGAAAAAACGCTGCATGTGATAACTATTTTGTAATTCCTGTTAATAATAAAAATTTATAGAATTGCAATTTATAATAATCAACATTTGAGCTTAAAGTTATGAGAAATACACTTTTTATGCTGGATATCGTCTCCCTATCAAAGAATTTAGTTAAATTTAATTTTTGCACGAAACGAGTAGATTCCACTTTTGAACAGCAGAGACGTAATTTTTTGTGAAAAATAATTGAAAAGTCTCTCCCTTCATTTTTCACTCGAAATGTTTTCTCTTTAGGAATTAGAAAAAATAGTATCCAGCTTCAATTAAAAGAAAGTGAAGAATACATATTATGCAGAGATGAGAGTTTTCAAGAGGTGAAAACAAATTTTAAGCCTTTCACAATATTCTCAACCTATGCCGTGAATGTGTTGTAAACTGTTTTTTTCAAAATGAAATGTTGGGTTCAACTGATATGACAACTTGACAACAGTTTTTCACAAATTCAGGAAAACAGACCGTGCAGTTGAAATATGGTTGTCTGTAATTCCTGCGCAAGAGTGGGTAAAATTACTGTCTGCAAAGTTTGTGTTCATAGTACAAAATTTTTTTTTTATAATACATGATCAGAAAGGCAATGTTTACAAACGTATTTTTTGGGCAAAAAGCAGCCCCTGTCATTCGTGAATTTATGCTAGCCTCAAAGTAAAGTGATTTCTCCCAATTTAGAATTATAATTTTCTAGAAAAATTTGCTACTATCAGGATTCAGACCTGCGACCTTCACATCAAAAGGCAGACTTCTTAACCACTAAGCTACATTAACTAATTGAAGAATGGCAGTCAGTATGACTATATCTGTTTATTTTGATTATTTTTTTCTCATTAAAATTACTTATTAATTATTTTGTTGTTTTCTGATCATTAATTATAAAAAATAACTTCTTCAACAAGGTTTGAAAATGAGTTTACATGACTCGAGAATTGTTCACTCGCTACGCTCATTTTGCAAACTTGCCCTCGCATGTAATTCCTCACTTTCAAACCTTAGTGTGTAATATACTATTATTTTATGTTCACTAGACATACACGTTAAGTTGGTGTTTTAGCGTATGTGTTACAAAATATAGATTATTATTGATACAAACGAGACCTGGTATAAAAAGTTATTACCTATGTATAACTTTTTTTTTTTTTCCAACTTAACTCAATTATTTCCATTTAAAAAGAAGTAATAACTTTCTTCACTGAACAAAAATTGTTTGGATGAAAATATTTTTTATTAAAACAAAAAAGTTCTTTGCCACCCCATATTTCAATGGTTACGACCACAGAGTATTAAATATAATAGAGGAAGCATTTGAGATGAAAAATGGCACCATTTTTAAGACAAAGTATCCCCACTCCTAAGGAATGGTAAAATTTTTGTCTTATTTTAATCTACAAAATTCAAGTTTATTGGGGTTTCTAAATCATCAATTATATTATTCGATCATTTAATTCAATTATTTGAAGAAATTAAAATAAATTTTATTAAAAAACTAATTGCGTTAATCTGGATGAGTAGCTCTTATTGGTGGATATGCCCAAATTTATGACTATAACATTTTCAATCATTAAATTCTCATTTTCTTCAATTACAGCCTTCTAATTTTTATAGCCTAGGACATTCTCCGGATGGTTAGCAACAGTTTGAGCCTACTTTCATTAAAATCTATAAAGTAAGATACTTGTTCTGGGCGAACAAAATTCAATTAGTTCCGGAGATAGACATATCAAACATATAATCTCCTTTCTACGTAGTTGTTAAAAAATTCTCATCACTGTTAATGTGCCCGAATACGGGCGAACAAATTAGAATTTGGAATGGTAAGGATAGGGACAACTACTTCAAAAGTAGTGCCATTTTTCGTAGCAGCGTTCAGATGAGCATGCCTCCTCTATTATATTTAATTCTCAGTGGTTACGACGAGGAACAAAATCAGGTGTGGGTGTGGATTGAGTATTTTTCTCACGTATTAAGGAAACCACCACTATCATATTAGCAGGCAAACATTTGATAGATATTATTTTCTTTTCAATCAGCTTATCGAATTGGGTTATGTGAAAAAATGCACTATACTCAAGGGGTATGAATTGAGATTATGTTGATTTGTGCTAAATAATCATAAATAACATTTTTCAAATCAGCCTGAAGATCTCCAAAAGTGATTTAGGGTTTAGTTAACCATAACTACAATAAAACTGCCCTTCATTTTCAAACAACTGAATTTACTTTCTCTTTTGCTATTACGAAAATTGATCAGTCTTTATAGAATACGATGAAAGTTAAGTACTCTGTTACTACACAGACGATTCTACGACATTTTGAAAAACTGGGATCATAGCCTTATGTGTGAGGGAAACAGACGTTAAAATGAACGAACTTATTTTTCCTTCTTTTATTGTCTTTTGTAACAACTACAATCACTCAAATTGACGAGAACTAACGAAGCATTCTTAAAATGTAGAACTAGTATGAAATAAAAATCAGTTTGAAAAATATGTGTCATCACTAGTTGTAGCGAAACATAACTTAAAAATTATTTTCACAACTTCTAGTCCAAGTAACAGAACTCCAGTCAAGAAATTATTGGTAGATAAACGACAAACCTCAAAGGGTAGACTACAGAAAATAATTATTCAACACAAACCCCAACAAAAGTGAAGAAATTCAAGTCTAAAGGTCACAGGGAAATAGTTGTCTGGTTGATCATCAGAGAAAGATAAATTAAATTATGTATAACTACAAAATACGATGACAGAACTTTGACTATATGTACTATGTAATACTACATAGTCAAAGATTCATATTAAATCTTTGGTCCTATATACTGCAACAACTGGTGAGGAATTTTGTATGTCTTGAAAACTGTGTCCATCGAATAAAGTAAATTAACAGAGCAGAGATAGGCATGACATAGATCTTTTTTGAGATCTGATCAGTCTGTAAGATTATTTTGAAAATGAACTGATCTATAATCTAAGATCTTTCAGTTTTACAAAAATAAAAAAGATCAGATCATTTCACTTTTGACCCAGTTTACTTGCAAATGGGGCATTAAAATTGATTTCAGAAAAGGGTTAGAGGTGGGGATGATGAAAATTATCCATTTCATTAGAAAAGAAAATGATTGATACCATTTTTCCATTTTGACCTAATTTTATATACATACAGTATATGTATGTATCTTCCAAAATTTTGTATTTACAGTTTTTAGAAAAATAAAAGATAGATAGAGTTGAAATTTTCACGAGAGATAGTTCCTATAGTAGAGCAAGTTTGAAAGAAGTTTGGTGCCTATTGGTTAATTAGTTTCTGAGAAAATTAGAGAAAAGAAATTCCTAGAAAAGTCGTTTTTCTAGGATTCTGAAAAAATGACAAAAATGATCGGGCTGAAATTTTTACAATACATTTTCCTTATGTTGGTGCAAGTCTGACAGAAGTCTGGTGCCTTTTAGTTCAGGAAGGCATTAAGAAATTCACTTGGAGGGTTAACCACGTTGACAACTGGAAAAATACCCTCTTCGAAATTTACCCCTGACTCCACCCACAAAAGTAGTTGACAGTGGTTGACGCACTCACGGCATTTGGAAATCAACTTCCATTGATGGTGAGTGTGGACAACCATCACTTTAATCTGGAGAAGGTTAAGATTATCATCCCAGTTGATGAAATGGTTGTGATTGAATTTTGGGAAAATCAACATTCTTATCAGTGATGAGGTGTTATTTATTTACAATTATTACTGTTTTGGTTAACGGTTATCCATTACCTCAGTTCAGAATTCACAAGGTTGTCAATCACAACCAAAGAACAATTGATTATCACCTTAAAGTGTTTGGAACAGGTGTGGCCAAATGGACAACTGTTTTTCATTTTTAGTCATATGACCATCAACCATGGCTCCTGAACCGACAACTAGGATTGGAATTCTGGACGCACCCCAGTAGTTTAACAGAAAACCAAAGATGAAAAATTGCTGGAAAAAATTTTGTGTTCGTGGTTTTCAGAAAACTACCAATCAAATGAAGTTGAAATATGTACGGGAAATAGTCATTATATAAGAGCAGATCTGAAAGAAGTTTGGTACTCATCCATACAGTAGTTTTTGAGAAAACCAAAAATCAAAAAATACTTGAAAAATCGAATTTTAGCAATAAAACGTGATAAATTGATATTTTTGCTACAGATATTGATAACTATCGATAGTTTTTTTTTTAATTTCTTTACCTGAAACTAGCAAAGAAATATCGATATGTTTGTCACATACTGATAACTATCAATATTATTTTACAATTTTTTCAAGTAATTGGAATTTAGATTTTTTTTTTTAAATTATAGATGAAAATTGGCAAACTAGGTTTTCTAGCGAAGTATTGCTGCGCTAGAGTTTTATTGATTCTATTCTTTCCTCATCAATATAGAACCATGATCGTAATTTTTAAAACTTGAGAATGATAATCTATATAACAAAAATTTATAATTAATAAATTATAATTTTCCTTATGTAAATTTGTTAATCTGTCATTTTTTCATCACATCTCTTTTTGAAAACATCCAAAATGACTTTAAAGTAATGAAATACAAAAATACTTCGAATTCTAAGGTAAAGCAGAAGGAATTTGTGATATGTAAAATTATCTTATCTTGATCTAGATTTGAGAACCACTGCATTATACGGAATAGTTTTCTCAATGGTGAAACAATTTTTTACTCTCTTGTGACGACTCGAAAGAGGCAAACCCAAAAAGTTAATTCTAATTTTGTTCTATTTCGTTAAAGTAGATAGATTTTGGGTAGAAAGATCAAAGTTTTGAACTTGTTTTTAATATTGAATCATCAGCAGGTTCAAATAATGGTAATTATATGCCAATTTCCACGAAATTAACCGCTCATGAAGGTAATGAGAAGTTTTTTTTTAGCTGTTGAGACAGAATTCTTTTGATTTTATCTTTTAATTGAGGCAAAATTAATTTCTTTCGAACTTGAGAGAAAATTCTGGAAATATCCAGTCACCTTACGTTAACGATTACAAAATAATAAAATATAGAAATTGTTTCCTTTGGATGTCACCCATCATTCTCTCCGCTGGTGTCAGATTGGCATCCATTGTTTCCCTCGACAAGACTAAATTACAGGTCAAGATGTTTTTATACCTTTTCAGAGGGTTTCTGGGAAACTTATTTTTGAACTTTGATAAACATGGAATCTACGAGAGGGCTCATTTTCAAATAGTCTAATCCAAAGGAATTTTTATTTTTCACTACCCAACTCATCAATTAACGAGGCTTAAGACTTATCTGGATCACAAAGTTGACCATAATCCAGGTATGAGAGCGGCAAACAATTTTTTTTATTTTATATAATTTCCGTCTGGACAAAAGTGCAATATCTAGTAATAAATGAATTGGAATATTTGCTGTAAATTTCTATAAATAGGAGACACTAAACTTGAGGTAAACTTTCAAAATATCCAATGAAAATGTCTCAAATACGTTTTGCACATAATGATACAGCATTAATTTGACAATTAAGCTCCTAACAGTTATGTAAACGACTACTTTGAGGTGTATTTACTGCTGTCCACTATGTGACCCAGCATCGATTGTAATAAATTTCTTGTCAGCATCTAAGTACACCTTGCAACACAATAGAGAAATACTTCATTTAATAAAAGTACGTCGAGCAGACTCCACTATGATTTTTAATCTGGCAATGGTTGCCATCGATACTACCAATGCAATTTGGAAATCTCTATCAAATATAATAATTAGCTTCGATTTGTCTATGACAACGTTTTAGATGCTCTGTTGTTGGAGTAGGCATATATTCATGAACCAGTACATCCAAAATTACATTACAAGTTTCCAAAATTATGACAGTCCTTGTGACCTCTCAACATCAAATAACACCAATTGAAAATGCGAGATTTCGAAATGAGATTTCTGTAGAAAGATATCTGCAATGAATACATATACAAATGTATAAATATGCGAGCATAGGTTAGGGTTCACAGATTTGTTCGTAAGAAAAACAGCATAATTACAACCAAATGTGACAATTTTGGACCAAAATAGAGTGCAAACCTTTGAGCACGTATTATTTCATATTGAGAGCAGATTCGTATACATTTTCTATACGTAGTTACTTTCAGACGTAGATAACGTTTTCATGGAATGAAATGACTTCTTTCACACACGAGTATATCTATATATATATAAATATACTCGCGTATAGAAGAAGTCATTTCATTCCCTGAAAACCCTTATTATTGTTGAAAAACGGAACTTGTTGAATCAGCTCTCCATATGAAATAATATATACTCAAAGGTACTAACTATAATTGTTTTGTCAAAAAAGAGAGTAAATAATTTGAAAAAAAAAAAGCATAACCGTGGGCACAGCTGTCGGTATTATCTGTCGTTCCATATACTTCAAAAATTAATATGGTTATTCCTAACTCGAAGTAATAAAATAATGATTTTTTACCAGGAAATACACACTGATATGTAGGTCTATGTTTTTTCTAATCGAATGGCAAATATGGAGAGGATTAAATCGAATGTGACAATTGACATGCGTTTATAATCGAAAAATTTCTCTGAATGCATTCACAGATCAACGTAGAAATGATGAAATTCACCGCATATCTTTTTCGCTGTCTATTAATTGGATGAATACTAAACCTTCTTCTATTTGCACAGAATAATTCATTTCGTAAAAACAAGTTACAATCCAACGGAAAAAAGTCAACACATTCTCATTTAAGGATAAAAATCTATTTCCTCACATCAAAATTTTTCAACAACGATAACACACCGCAAACACATTACATTCTGCGAATTGCATGGCCACCTTGCCGCTTAGGGCATCCAAGAGCGGTTAGCCGTTAAGGCCGCAGCCTCATTGATGGGAGAGTAGCCATTCAAGGATAGAATTGGAACGAAGAATGACAGACGAAATGGGGAAACAAGTATTGTCTCGAAGTAAACGTGGATAAACAACGAAACGATGGAATACAAACACGTATAAAAATAAGAGAAGTAAATAATCCAGTTCGTTCAAGCAATTTTTTTCAATTCAGTACTAAGTTGAGACTGACAATGGACTAGATTGCCAGGTATTTAATCTGTACCTAACATGCTTTGGTATAGCAAAGATCCTACTATGCAGTCTGCATATACAATAGAAATGACTCTATGGTGAATCCTGAAGGACAAAAACGTCTTAAAAAACAATGAACCTCCACTTTATCGTCATAGAATTTTTGAAAATTAGTGCCATTATTTCACGATCAGAGAGTACGACAAGTTCGATGAAACTTAATAACTTCCAAACAATAGTAGCGAAATTTAATAAGAATATGTATAATACCATAATTGTATTTACTTACTCGAAGTTGAGCTCGGAAAGGAATATAATCAAAATAATGTGCGGTTACGTTAGCTTAGCATTGATAGTTAGTAAACAAAACAATTCACAATCAAATCAGTAACAAACTTTGGGAGTCTTTTATTGTCTTCTGTGATTGTGACTTGTGACTTTATGAGTGCTTTTCGTTTTCAGGTCGTTCAGAGTTTGAAGTTTTCTTTTTCGACCTCCCAGTTTTTTAAATTCCGGTCAAGAGCCCTATAGATACAAGTATGGCAATACGCCATTTTAAATGTACTATTTTAATCACATAACACTTTCAGAATTTTAGCTTTATCTCGAGAACAAATGATATAATTTTAGAAAATTTTTCACAAAATCTTCATCAAATATATTTTAATGTTTCATTAAAATTTTAGCTTTTAACAAGGCACAGTTCTCTTGCAATTGCATTCGATGACTGATTGAATATTCTGTTCCCATAAAATTGTGTATGATAACTGAACAGAGACTTTTTTCTTTAGCCCCTCAGTTTAGTCTGTTTAGTGAGAATAGATTTGAAGTGAAACAATGAAAAAGCTCGCTAAAATTAATAAAGTAATCAAAAACTATAAATATTTCTTAAATTTAACATGAATATCAATAAAATCTGTTATGAGCGATACAAAATGGCGTATTGTCGGACTTGTATCTGTAGAGCTTTATTTCTAATAAATGTATGCGTGAGCGTGTCGGTGCTGTCAACATAAAATTTATACCCTCATGGTTCAAGCGTCATGTTTAATGATACGGGTTTCCATGATCTCCGTTTACCATTTAGCGAATAGATTTCTTTTCTGTGCAAAGGCATGCAGATTATAGTAAATAGTAATATGACGTTAATTCTTTAATTTGTTCAACATGTAAATTCGTGATGTCGTTTATTTAGTCATTCAAGTCTGCTTGATTCAGTTGAATGTGATCCAGGTATTAATTTGGTTATTTTCCAATTCCCTCTGAACATAGAGCTTTGCCTGGCTTTACCTTTAGTTTTGTTGAAGAATCATAATTATGAAAAATTTTGATTACATTTTCAAACAAGTCAAGTTAAAGTATTTCAATGCGTCTGATATTCGTAGTGAAGATATTGTTAGTGAAGATTATCAATAGATTTTTCATATCTCGTTAATCTTTAGCATTCAAAATACTTTCATACAAGAAAGTTGAAATGCTGGACTCTGACAGTGCCGATTAGGAAGTAGGAGCCACAATCGATGGCAACATTTACTGCGTAAAGTTTTTTAAAATAAATTTTGTTGGGATACGATTCCCTCACTACCTCACGAACACGGGACATCACTATGACTAACACTGTATGTAACATTCTATTACCTTATTCGTTTTACATGTGGCGACACTGATCGCCAATATAATATTCTTTCCGCCACTGCTCGACGGAGAATGTTCTCCGCTCGTCAGTCGTTGTACTAACGTTGGTGTTAATAAACATTTTTTCCAAGATGGAAGTTCGTACTTATCTTTTCTGTGTAAAGTAACTAAACCTCACCTCAACATGTTAGCAGAGCTGCGGATTACAGAAATGAAATAAGTGTGGTAAATTGAAATGAAATAATTGTGTTTTTTATTAATAATTTAAAGTTCGTGTTGTCACGCCAAGTGAAAGGCTTCGTGCCGAGTGATACCTCCACGCAAAGTGGCAGGAGAAAATTAAAAGTTCGTAAAGAAAAAGTTAAAGTCAGTGATTAAAGTAAATATCCTGAAAAGTAAAACGGTCGATAAAAGTAAAGTGATAAATTAGAAGCAAAATAGAAGTGAAATTAATGAAAACGACGGTAAAGTCTTGGGCGCCTGTGAAAACGTCAAAGTCAAAAGTCTGGAGAAAACAAGTCAGATTCGAGAGAATTCTATGGTTCGGTAGACCAGCGCACACAGTGAAAAACGGTTGGCAGTTGTTCGTGCTGTGTTCTGGGGATTGAAACAGCGGAAATCGAAGATTGCTGAGTGGAAATCGTCGAAAATTGGTGTCATCTGGCTAAGGTAACAGAAGGAAAACTTCGAAAAAACACGAAAAAGAAGCAGAACTCTTAAGAAAAGTAGAAAAATTTAAGTTAATTTACATGTATTTCGTGTGATTTGGCCCAAAATTAAACTAAAAAATTTAAAATTAAAAATAAATTGATATAATATTTTAGTATATTTCAGGAAAATTCTCAACCAGAAAATTAAACAAAGTCGAAACTTGAAAGGTAGTTTTGACAGCCTTCAAATTTTATCTTGTTGGTTGAGAATTGAGCGAAAGAGGAAATCTTTGTTGGATGAGAATTATCGAATCCAACAAAAGAAAACTCATTTTCGAACATTGACACAAGTGACAGATTTTTTCATGTCAACATTGAATAATAGATCGATAAATTGTTCTCTTTCAGTAATCACTATCTCACAGTTGTTGAATATTTTTGCATTGTATATTAATTCGAACTTTTATATGTTGAATAGAATGATCGACGATCTGATATAAGATTTGAAAATTCATTTGACTTGACTTTGGAAATTTTTGACGAATAAAAATCACAGTAATTTGACAGCTCAAGAAGCAGTAACAACGGCGGAGAGATCACCTCATCGTCGGCAGCATATGCAGTAAGATTTAATTTAGAATATTGACCAATTTATGATAATTATAATATAATATTTTGTAACTTGCATTCCCAATTGAGCGGCTGAGACCATGTTTTGCATTATCGTGCGGTTAAGACCGTGTTACCCTTTAAATTTAAGTTCTCGTGTTTCTGAGGTAGGGCATAAACTCCCGAATTCACGAATATAATAATAAAATGTCGAGATTCGACACGAAAAAAGTATTTGATGGGAGAAACTACGATGCCTGGAGGACCACGATGGTGTCAACATTATATGCAGAGGGGTTGTACCCAGTAATGCATGATGTTGAAACCGAAGTGCTGTTTCTGGGGTTGGAATTGAATAGTTTTTTAAACCCGGAGTCTGGAAATGCCAGTCCGGCTAATAGGATGGCATATTTCCGTAACCAAGAGAAAGGCAAGGCATTGATTTATCAAGGATTAAATAATGAGCTGATAGAAAGGGTGAAAGACTTAAAAATGATAAATCAAATTTTAAAGGTCTTAGATGAAAGGTATAAAAGCTGCACGCAAGTCACATATATAAATGCGAAGCAGGCCTTTCAGAGGTTAAAATTTAGTAGTGAAGGTAACATGAGAAGCTACTTAGATGTGTTTTCTCGGGCAGCCCAGAAAATAAGGGACTGCGGAAAAAGTTTAGATAAACAGGAGGAGATAGAACAACTCCTCATATCTTTAAACATGGATTACGACATGACAAGGCTGGAATTTAATACATTGAGCCAAGACAATAAAACTATAGAGACTCTTCATGCGATGCTGATCGAAAGGTCGGATAGGTTGTACGACGAGAAAAAGTCGAAATATAATAATAATTATAGATATCGTAATTTTAATAATAATCAAAGAAACTAAAGATTCCAATTTGGAGGAAACTATAATAGATATAATAACACAAATAGGAATCAAAATTACAATCAAAATATAGATCAGGGGAAAATGACGTATAACAATAATAATCAAAAGTCAGAAATGCCTCATAATAATAATAATAATAATTATGATAATAAAAAATATAATAACAACCAAAACCAAAATAATTTGCCAAATCAGAATGAAATAGTATGTTTTAAGTGCCATGGCAAAGGGCACATAGCTAAGGTATGTCCGTCAAATAAAGAGGGTATAAAACCCCAAGAAAAATTGGATGGTCCTGCACAAAATACAAGATACGGACGAAATAATCAGAACAATAATAATAACAAAAATAAAAAAGAACATAATGTGCAATGGTCAATGATGATCAGATATAGGGACCAAGAACCTAATAACAACACGAATAATAAATTAATAAACCTTATAACATTGAATGATACAAAACAGGAGTCAGATTCCGATTATGTTCCTCTAACTAAGAGAATAATGTTAGATGGTGGAGCTGTGGCTCACGTCATCTCTGATTTATCGAAATTGTCTAATCCTATAATGCTGGAAAAGCCGATCGAGTTAGAATGTGCCATCCAAGACACCTTACTGATTGCCACCCATATAGGAACAATGTTTATCAGGGTGGAAAATTCAGAGAGAAACCAGACCGTTATAAGATTAAAAAACGTCCATTACGTACCATCACTTAACGTAGACCTAATGTCAGGTATTAAAATAACAGAGAATAGGGCGCTGGGGATAGACCAGAACTTTTCTGCAGCGCACATATACGTCCGCGGGACGGACGAAGTGATATTTTCAGCCCCAAAAATCAGGGGGGTATACATGGTCAAGTACGAGATTGTACCGGAATCAATGGTCAATATTATAGATAAGGAGGACGATTTAAATAAAATATGTCCTTATAATAATAAATTGAACAAATTGGCATGTATGCCTAATATAAATTCCCAAGATGATTGGATGGAATACGAAATAGAAGAAGAAATTGTTGAGGAAAGTCAAGAGGAAATGGAAGAGAAAATAGAGGATATTAATAATGATACAAAACAAAATGAAAATAATAATAATTTAGATAATAATATAGTAAACACTAATAACGAATATAATTATAATAATACACAAGAGAACAAAGAGAATGAAGACAATGGTGAAAGAAATGTGGATGTAGGAACAAACGAATATAATATAACAAATAATGATAATAATATAATAAACAACATAGAAGGAATAAGTGAGAATATAGAAAAAGCACAAATAGATAAAAAAATGATATGGCATAGGAGACTGGGACACCTGTCAGGGAAAAATTTAAAACACTTGACAAAGGTCTCAAAAGGTATTCCGAATGGAATTACATTCCGAGATGATGAGTATAGTCTGTGCGAGATATGCGTTAAGGCTAATTCAAAAAGGTTAGGGCATAATAGCACTAGGACCAGACCTGAAAGGAAACTAGAACTCGTTTCATCGGACACAATGGGCCCCTTCTCACCAGGAATATATGGTGAAAAGTACGTGTTAATATTTGTGGACCACGCCACGAAATACACCTTCGTCTCCACCATCGAGAAAAAGTCAATGGTGTGTGAAGAGTTTAAAAAACTTTATATGAAACTAAAATCAAAATTTCCTGATCATCCCATTGCCACCCTGAGGTGTGACAATGCTAAAGAATATTTAGACTCACATATGAAGACATTTTGTGAGGAAAACGGCGTAAGTCTCGAGCCGGTTGTTCCGTATTCACCGGAGTTGAATGCGATGGCCGAAAGACAAAATCAAACGATCATGGCTAGAACTAGAGCTATGCTGTTTGATTCCGATTTGGACTTCAAATTTTGGTCATTGGCTGTTCTGACGGCAGTTTATGTCATAAATAGGAGCCCAACTAGGGCAAACAAAGATAATAAAACCCCTTTTGAAATGTTTTACGGCATAAAGCCAGACTTATCAAATATGAGAGTTTTTGGGTCTCTCGCCTAAAGACATATTCCTATGGAAATGCGCCAAGAACAGGCCACAAGAAATAAAAAAAAGAAAACAAATAGCGAACATCCAAAACTCACACAACGAGCCAAAAAGGGAGTGTTTGTGGGTTACACAAGTAGTGGGTACTGTATAAGGGACCCATTAATAGACAAATCGCATGTCACTTGCGACGTCAGGTTCGATGAAGCGAGAAATATAACACAAATAAATAACACAGATAATAATAATGAAATAATACAGGTAAATAATAATATAATAGAAACGCCTGTAATATTAAACTTATTTAAATCCAGATATAAAAACTATATTGAGGACCACATCCCTCAAAAATGGGAGGATGTAGAAAATAATCCTTTTAAGAAAGAATGGCAGCAAGCAATTGATGACGAGCTTAGGTCATTATCTGATATGGGCGTGTGGGAGGTCGTTCCCAGAGAAAGAAATGTGAGGCTAGTGGATACGAAGTGGTGTTTTACCACAAAACCAAACAACCAAGGCATTCATATACCGAAAGCCAGATTGGTTGCAAGAGGTTTTAAAGATCCAACTCACTATTCTTTAACAGAAACGTATGCCCCGGTGATCCAATACTGGTTAATAAGGTGGATACTGTCTATAACAAATAAATATAATTTGAATATAACACAGTTTGATATAAAAACTGCGTTTTTGAACTCACAAATAAAATATCCTATATACATATCAAACCCTAAGGGATGCCAACTAGGTGAAAATAATTGCCTGAGACTAATAAAGTCTATATATGGACTGAAAACGTCTTCGAAAAGTTGGTATGACCTATTGAATTCAACAATAATTCAAGCTGGATTCACACAATCAAAAATAGATAGGTGTCTATATATTAAAAAAGACAATAGTGGTGCTATGGCATTTCTAATAGTCTATGTGGATGACATGTTGTTGGCTAGTAACCACAACGAGTGGACACAAGACTTGGTAAATACCTTTAACAATAATTTCACACTAAAAATAGAAGATAATCCAAGTTTTTTTGTAGGATTCGAAATAAATAGGGATACTTCACAGAAACAAATCATATTAACACAAAATAGATATATAGATAAGATTCTCCGGAAATTTGGAATGACGGAATGTAATCCATCTTCCACACCTATGGAGACGGGACTAAAAATAAATAGACCAAAAAATGGACTGGATGACACCGAATATAGGGCTATGATTGGGAATTTGCTATATGTGGCAAGACTAACCCGCCCGGATATTGCCTTCGTCTTCAATTACTTGTCACGTTTTCAGGCATCCTCCAATAGCGAAATTAAAAATTATGTTCGTCGTATCATTAGATACCTTAAAACCACAAGGGATTTTTCTCTGGTCTTCCACTCTGACCAAACACACATAAAAGTTTTTTTTCAATGCGTCGTATGCTCCCGACGTAGACGATTCACCCATTGATATAAATAATCTGGAGAAAGGGTGCTCCACAACTGGTCACATGATATTCGTTAACGGAGACTTGTTAAATTGGGCCGTTCATCGGCAGAACTCGGTTGCAACCTCGTCGACTGCAGCCGAATTAATTGCATTGAATGACGCACTAGACGATATATACGTGATCAGGAGACTTACTGAGAGCGTTTTCTCTGTAACCGACCCAGTGCAAATCTATGAGGACAACATATCTGCGTCCAGAATTGCATCTGGGGGAGGCCAGAAACGATCCAGGTCCCTAGCGATCAAGTGTTATGCAGTTTTGGAAGCTTTCCAAAATAAATTAATAAGTTTCAATGATATTAGGTCGCTTGATCAAGTTGCCGACATACTCACGAAAGCACTTGATCGGAAAACGTTTCAAAATATCGTTATGAGAATACTCCGGACAAGTCAACTTTTCGGCCAATAGTCTTAATTGACTCAACCTGCAAAATTTTTTTGATATTTGGTTTTGGACTGCGGATGGGCGTCGGTCTTTTAGCGCCTATTTTAAACCGAGCAGTCCATACGTCGTTTCACAATTCACATCATCTTTTTCAATAGGTTCCCCGTTGCTGCTCTGCCTCTCTTATTGGCATCAGCATTCCCTAATATACAATTGATTCCCCCAATAGAATATTCATACAATATATACCCACACGATTAATTATAAGGACATATATAAAATAATATTATTTCTCCACAGCTGACGATGAGGAGATATTGATCTCTCCAACCTGCATTTTTACTTATATATTTTTTTAAACTCAAATCACACCATACTTATAAGACGTGACATAGCAACATAGAGTAAAATGTATACCTAATGTTGATAATTACACAGTATATTTCAGATAAAACACAAATACATACTTCCACACAAATTAATTATATATTATAACACTAGTCAACGACATATTTATTTTATTGTTTTAACATTTTATATATATAGCAATTGTATATGACAATCACACGTAATAATTTTGACTGCTATTGCTTATTTCTTTTAATTTTTTTTATATATATGTTTTTTTAAATACATACAATGTGTGACAAATTTTTACTTATATGTTCGTTTGTCCATTTTGAATCGCAGGGGGGTGTTGGGATACAATTCCCTCACTACCTCACAAACACGGGACATCACTATGACTAACACTGTATGTAACATTCTATTACCTTATTCGTTTTACATGTGGCGACACTGATCGCCAATATAATATTCTTTCCGCCACTGCTCGACGGAGAATGCTCTCCGCTCGTCAGTCGTTGTACTAACGGTGTTAATAAACATTTTTTCCAAGATGGAAGTTCGTACTTATCTTTTCTGTGTAAAGTAACTAAACCTCACCTCAACAAATTTATTCTTGTCTTGTATTTATCATTAATAAATTGCCTTCAAGATATATGCTAATTTGTATTCTCCATTAATGTTGTAGTAATGTAGTCGCACTGTGAAGAATTTGGAAGTTTCAACGGACCTAATGACGATAATGATTGACGACTGACTTTAAATAAATGATGACATTAGACGATGACTAGAAACACACTTAACAAACACATAAATAAGAACTCAAAATATTCATTTCACAAAAATGTATTTGTCATTTAAGATGGAGGAGATGTTGATTGATCAACGTTTCATGAGCAACAAGAAGGTCACAAAAATATATTATCGCAGTTGTGTTACAAATATAAAAATCATAGATTACAATATGTATCCAGTCAGTGTTACCACAACAACTATACTGTGAGAATAATGAGCTAACGTATAATATAATTTGTCATCATTCTCACAGGCCTCCTCAAATTATAATTATATGACTTGTCACTTAAAAATAATCAGTAAAGGACATAAAGCAATAATTTAGTCATTAAACAAAATGACATCACTCAACAATAAAGAACATAATAAAAAGTTTCAACATATATGGTACACGAATACAAAAAGTTACATTAAATTTAATATCTCACAAAATTTATTAATTGAGGCCTCGGGCAGCCCTTTGTGAATACATTACCCAACTGTCGCAAAGTTGATATATACAAATATTTGAATTCTATATTTACGTGATCACATACAAAACAGTATTTAACATCTATATGCTTGGACCTGTGTGTATTCCATTTTGCAGAATGCAGGAGTGCCAAACAGCTTTGATTATCTTCATATATTACTGCTTTTTCATGTTTGAATACAAAAGTCACTTAATAGATATTTAAACCAAATCGATTCTGTAGTGGTTTCACATATGGCAATTAGCTCACTCTCAGTACTTGACAACGCTATAGTTGGCTGCTTTTTGCTGGACCAGGACACCAGTGAGCCATAAACAAAGACACAATAACCCGAGATAGATTTCCTAGTGGTTATGCAGTTGCCCCAATTGGAATCAGAATGTGTTTCTAATATGTTTTTATCAATATGTTCATTTTTATATGTTAGTTTTTTATTCTTTGCGGTTACCTAATACTTGAGAACCCTAAGTAAATATTTATAATATTCATTGGTGGCACAGCTGGAGAACTGACTAAAATACGATATTGCAAAGCAAATATCAGGCCGTGATCCTAGCATTAAATACATAAGACATCCTACAAGCTGTTGGTAATCGTTGTTTAGTACCTTATCACACGCATTCAGATCTCTATCCAATTGGAGTTTTGGATCAATGGGTGTGTATGTAGGTGCACAATTTTCAACACCAAAACGTTTTGCAACAGCTTCAATGAGTGTCTGTTGTTCAATCTCCAATATGCCTTCGTCACGATTGTGATTAATATTTAGTCCCAAGTATTTACTAACTTTACCTAAATCTTTACATTTAAAACATTTATTTATTTGTTGTTTATTCATATGTTCTTAAATTTTCATTGTTAGAGCTAATTATGACGTCATCAACGTATGTGAGTAAGTATACAATAGAGTTTTTATTTTTTTAAATATATAAGCAGTCATTAGCCCTACTCTGTACAAAGCCAAGAGATAAAAGGAATTCATTGAACAATGTTTTCGTGTTGTTTGCAAAATTATTTTTATATTTTCAGGAGTTAATAATTTTTGTATTTCTTTACTGGATTTAATTTTTAATAGGATATCCTCTCGGGTTTTTATACGGGAAAAATATTTTTTATCAACTTCAATATTTAAATTTTGACATACATTGATTAGTTCGAAATTTTTAGCTTCGATAAGCCAAATTAAATTTGTTTTAGTAGTATTGGGTTCGGATAAATTTTCCCAAGTTTCATTCATAAAAATAAATTCTTCGCGACTTATAATTATTTAACACAACTTAATTTTAAAGGAGGGACGCGAATTATAATTAATATTAATTGTTACTTTGTTTTTTCTTTTGTTTGAACAGGAGCTTGATGGATCCGTTGCCGTTTTTTGTCGCCGAAATCTTCACCTTGACCTTTTGTAGATACACCCGTTTTTATTTTTGTACAATAAATATCCTTGGTTGGTTTTGAAGTTCGATTTTTCTTTTCACTACTGGTCTTTTTCCACTCACAAATAACCTTTACTTCCTTTCCTCAAGAGCACGCCTTACGCATTTCTCATTGAGTACTTGACTAGAGTTTTCAAGGTTAGAGCAAAGTACTTCGAACCAGAGGAATTGAAACAGCAACTTGGATCAGCAATTCCGTAGAATAGGTACTAGAGCGAGAGTTCGATTCGCAATAGCAGACCAGTTGGGTGCCAATAATGTAACGGCTAAAAGAGGTGGTAATGTACATAATTAGAACCACTTTCAGTGTTACACCATACACGAAATATCACGTACTTTAAAAGCAGTAATACTTCTAGAATAGATTTAAGTTTATCATCCACAGACTATCGTGGACCTTAACATTGGTTAGAGACTCTATAATATTTAAAACACACAAGTGAGTTTACACATTTAATAAAATAATAATTCGTACATCACAGTACATAAACATACGTTAATATTTATACATATACAATCACAATTCAACAAGCAAGACTATCTGTTCACTAGAGACTTCTACTAGAGAGGTTCCAGGTACTTAGAAGTAGCTGTCGAGAAACTGTGTCTTATTCCACTGAATCGAGGGATTATATACTCGTTCAGGGTACGAAAATGTACTTGTTGGATAGGTAAAGTGAGGTAGGGTGTTGTTATTATAAGGTCGTGTTGACTCGTCGAGTACTCGAGGAACAGGCACAATTAGGTCATGAATATACAGAAAGTATATCTATATTCATAAAATCAAATACGGGTAATTTAGTGGTTGTTTATAAAGAGTTATAGGATGATTATTGTTGATAAATATCTACGTTTTTGGTATTCGAAAATGTGTGGACGAATATGTTCGTCATTTCTAAAAATAGACGAAAATTACGTTACAGTAAGTTTGATTAAAAATTAAAAAAAACAATTATTTTTTAATAAATTGTCCAAAAATTTGCCCCTCTAAAATTTTGCTGCCATGGGCTACTGCCCTCTCTGCCCATGCCTAAATGTAGCACTGGTATTATGTATAAAAAAAATTGAGCTAAACTGACTAGGATGACTTCGCCGGAACATTTTTTGTTTCATTCTGATGCATGATAACAGCTATTTTTATTTATTTTTTGTAATTTGTTCAATTAATGTAATTTTTATGTTGTCTCTATGTCTGGCATTTATCGTAGACAACATGGGAGGAAAAAATATGGTGATTATAATGATATAATATATGTATTATTTTATTTCAAATCACTGGCATACACAGATGTTTTGGAGGGGCAGCAGTTGGGGTAAACACTCTAATTAGTGCTTGTGATTGCTTAGAAAAAAATTTAATTCGATCAGCTCATCAAAAGGTTGTTTTTTTAATAAAAAATTTTATATTGACAAAGTGATCCCAGCGGATGTGACTTGGCCAATTTTTTTCAAAAATAAGTCACAAACACTAAATAAATACACTCAATTTTTCACTCTGATCCATTTCTCAAGGATCCTAAACCCCTATTTAACAACAATTACTTTTCCCATAACTGCATTAGATTTTGTATAAAGGATGAGCAAAGTTGGAAAGTGGCCAAAATTCATGCAAAGTCACCCCGGTTTACGGTAAATCGATTTTCGATTTTTCACCAGTCGGTTATCAATCAGATTAATTATTGTTGAGACCACCAATCCTTCTCCCCTCTCACTCCTGCGAACACACTATTATCTTTATATATATTCTATATCTCCATTCGCGACTACACTGTATTACCATCTCCGCCACTCACTCGTCCATCTTGGTACACAGTCGTTTATCTCACTCAAACTGTACTTTAAATTATGTAACTGTCACAAAATACACTCGCTTCTTGGACATAAACTTCGTGTAAATCTTTCTTTCTTGTGTCTTCACCGTC
The DNA here is from genome assembly GCA_011428145.1 of Ericerus pela. Classification (NCBI taxonomy): domain Eukaryota; kingdom Metazoa; phylum Arthropoda; class Insecta; order Hemiptera; family Coccidae; genus Ericerus; species Ericerus pela. Next base: position 2,756,135 of record WOFM01000214.1, on the reverse strand, counting down.
CTCGTCCTCTATAATTTTTTTTTTTTTTATTAAATCGATTAAAATCGATCGAAAAATTCAGAAAAATCGACAACACTCGGAGTGAGGGTACAAAATAATGGTTGAAAAAAGAAGGGGGAAACGTAGATCCTCGAACACAACAAAAATAATTCTTACAATATTTATCCAAAAGACTTTAATATACGAATTCCTGGTTTTGGCAAATTTTGTTACCAATAGGTATCCCGAAGACACGATGTTTAATTCGCAGCAAACTTAATGAGATTTATTTCGAAAACTTCGATAGGTATTTTGAAAATACGGGGCAGTCTATATATTTTAAAGCTTCCAACGATGGTTGTAGGTAGGTAATTTACTATCTTGTATAAATTAAGTACTACGGGGCATTTTTAAACAAAAAAAATGTTTGAACGACGCCATCAATTAAACGTTTCCCCACGAATCTATCACTGACTGACGAAAAAACGGACGAAAAAAAGACTATACCTCTTCATTCTATAAAATATATTGATAAAATTGTTTTAATTTTTTTTTCCACCTCAGGACTTTCTTTATTTTAGAATAAACCGATTGCGTTTACGTTAATTAGCTCATTAAAATCGCATTTACAACATTCCTGTAAAACCTTATCGCTTTCTGAAACCGTTACTTCATCAGTTTTTCGTGTTATTGATTCCTCTAAATTTCTTTCTTCTTCTTTTTCACTTTTTATCATTTTGCATGCCATTAATTAGAAACGTTTTCCGGTATGTGGGTAGGTAGGCAGTTAATTCGTTGCAGTGGTGGATTTTCTTTTATACACTAACTTCGAACCTATCTGTCGGTATAAAAGTCTGCTGCCCATCTGGGTGGGTCGAAAAATTTCCATTAAAACAAAAAGTTAATTTCTACTTCCCTCCCATGGGCTTATGTAGTAAAGAATTCATCTCTGTAGAGAAGTTTACAAATGTTATTGATAAAACATGTTTTAGTTTTTTTTTTTTTTTTTTTTGTAACTTATTCTAGAACGTGTATTCTATGTAGGTAATACTCTCAATTGTCGCTCAACGTACCATAATCATAATTACATATATAACATAGACTAATATAATATAATTATGGCTATTTTTTCGATTTTTTTTTTTTTCATTTAGTTCACTGACTGAAGAAGTAGGATCAAAAATAACTCGGATGTTCGGGGTGGGCCAGCTTAGCATTTTTTTGGGATGGCTGGCCCTATCCGGCCTCCACAAAGTTAGCAGTGATGCCAAGACAAATGTCCAGCTTCACTGATATTTTTCGTGGCATTAATTGGCCTATTGGGCATAACAAAATAAAATCGTAAAATCGATCGAGCCAATCTCTCTCACTGTGAATTTGTTCAATTAAAATTGTTCCGTTTGTTGCGCGAATAACTTACCTACCAGATAAAACGATAACAAAAAAAAAAAATAGGAGGTTGTTCGGCAGAAGAGGAGAAAAAAAAAGTTGGTACGATTTTCGTACGTTGATAAATTGTGCAAAACCTAACAGTTGAAGTGTAAAAACGATATACCGACGGTCCTTTGAAGTTTTAACTAATGCCATGTGGGAAATTTGCGCTTCGTATATTTCAATTATGGGTTCAATTATGGGTTGTCTAACTGCTTCTTTGTATCCCTTGTGGATTGAAAAATGTATTCGAAAAGAACAGAAAAATAAAATAAAAATAAATTGAGAATTGGATGAAAATGGTTTTAACGATTTTCATTCATTAAATAATACGTCGCCATAGGCCCCTCCCGGCAGTGGTATTCTACGATATCGTGTTGTCCGTAAAATAATTATCAGTTGCTCGGCCATTTTCCCCTCTATTTTAGTCAACACACAACAGACACAGTATTTTGGGTTTGGGAATTGATTTTGAAATGACATTTTTTTCAACACAATCCAGCGACCATAACCATAATAAATAAATAAACAAGTTCTTTCATTCATCGTCATCAATATATTTCGAGAAGTAAAACAACGACATGGGGACGTTTATTCTGACATCCGGTCCTATACCTTAGGTATAGTAACAAGGGCATAGACCGAACGAGATAAGCAACCGAATTCATAATTATTGTATTCTATTTACTGTTATTGTAGAATTTGGACTGTAGGTACCCCTACAGTTATAAAACAAATTTTCGCTTTCGTACTTTTTTCTACGATCATATTATTCGTTGACGTAGGTAGGTAGGTAATACATCAAGATTCAAACACCAAGATTCAACTATACTTTTATAATTTCATCTTTGTACAGTTTTCGAGATATTGGTAATTTTTACCAACTGCGTACAGTTGAAGTTTTATATATATATATATATATATATTGTGGAATACCTTGTCGTGAGAGATATTCACACTAGAAGGTCTTCAACAGTATTTGCGTGTTCTGCCACTTCATACGAATAAGTATGGGAGAGCCAAATCCTCGGCGAACACTGGCAATTTTTGAGCCTGTTCTGAGAGTTTATATACCAAATTTGGCACACGCACACGGAAACACATACGTACGTATGTATACGTAATTATGTCATACGTTGCGTCGTTTCCTGTCTCCGTCGAGATGATAAGAAACGACGCAGTGCGTTTGGTACCGAGTTGTGACATTACCGAGATCGTTATCAGGTAATTGATCTTGGCTCGTACGATGTATCTTACCTGTACGTACGTACAGGTACAAACATACAAACGCATTCGTGTGTATTAGTTTAACGTCATAGAGACGAATATTGCCAGCCTTTGGGCGGCGACTGTCATCGAGGGGTGCGAGCCCCTAAAACCTCATATGAGTAATGTCCCCACAGCTACTCCCCCCCAGTTTTTGCGCCGCGAAAATGATAAGTCGCGTGCCTGGGGGGACTTATCAAGTCTACTGTCTCTGGTCCCACTCCCACTTAGCAAGGGCAGACCCTACCGCGGCCCCAACGCATTCATAGGACTGTTTCCTAGCGTCTAACCGGGCCTGGTAGGCGTCCCTACTCGTCTGTCCCCTTCTTCTCGGCGGTCGTTGATGTGGAGCCGGGTGGTAAGGATGGGAACGATGGGACAGGCTGGGATCAACTAGTGTTAAGGGCCTTGGCCTTCGATACATCGGGGAGTTTGAACTCCCAGATGGCTTGTAGGCCAGGCTAGCGGCGGGGGGAGGGCGTGGAATGCGCACCTCTTACACCTGAGGTTGTTTCGTTTCCAGTTTCGCTATGGTTAAGGACTCCGGAGGTTGGTTTGCCACTCCCGGTGTCTTTTCTGGCGACTTTGGCGGCGAAATCAACGGGGGAAGGGGGGCGGACATTATTTTAACAATGTCCACCACCGACGTCGTGTCCATCAATAGCTCGTTTTCTATTCTCTCGATTTCTTTTTCGTGTTCCATCTGCTCTTTAGTCTTTACAGGCTGCGGGGTAGGTGGTACCACAAATTGAAATTGTTGAGACGAGAACGGGGTATTGGTCGAGGACGACATAAGGAAGGAATATACAAGGTACAAAATTAAGAAAGAAAAGAGAGAAAAAATTACAAAAATTTTCGGCGTGTTCTGGTCGACAGTCGAAAGACGTATGAAAAACTTTGCGAGAATATTTTCGATCGCAGCTTTATTCCAAGTCGTTATCTTTTTTCGGACTTGTTCGGAGGGGATAGTGCATTCAATATTCTTTAGCTTAAAAGTTTTCCGGTTAAATTTGATTAAGTACAAGCAGAGTTAAGCGTGTTTGAATTTTCGTACTTTGAATTTTGTATTTCACAAAGGAATGCACTCTTCGTTTGTGACGTCACGATCTATTGACTATTTTGTTATCGGTATTGTTTGTCAATAGAAACACGTTGCAATGTTTTTCTTCCGTATTGCACGTGGATTTGTTTATTCGTGTCGTATTTTTATTGTACGCACTTTTTCTCTGCTTATCTGAAGAATTTCTTTTGTTACGAATATTCCCAGATTCTCGTACGTCTTTTTGTGCGGGTTTGTATTTTCCACTGCGGATATTAACTTTCGTGAATATTTTCAGTTTCTCCGTGCCAATCTCTCGGATTTTCGAGTTGGAATTTGGTTTTTCTGCTTTCTGCTGCCAAGGGGCCTGCCTCTTTTTCGTGGGCACAAGGGGGCCGACGGATCGTATTGTATTTTGACGATCTCGTCATTGAACTTCACCGTTTTCTTTATTTTTATTTTTCTTTCTGGTGATTTTTGTGATTTATCACCTTTTTCGACTAGATTGTCCTCAACTTTTCGTGGTTGTGTTGTTTCGGACTGTTCAGTCTGTTCTTCCTTTATTGTTTCCTTGTTTGTCGTCTTCCTTGTTGCTCTTTGGAGCATTTTCTTGTCGTCGTTTATAAGGTACGCAGGTTTCAATCTGTCAATTGAAATCGTTTTTTGTTCACCTGCGATTAGTATCACGAAATTCTTGTCATCTCGTGATACAACCTTATAAGGACCGGCGTATGGTTTCTCCAACGAAGATCTTATTTTTTCGTCTCTGACAAACACATGAGATGTTGTGGCCAAGTGTTTGGAGACATAAACCTTTGGTTGGCCATGACGAGCTGCCTGGTTCAAAAAGTTGTTGGCGTCAGTCCGTATGTCTTGGACGAGCGTTTCGGGGATAATTTCTTTCGAATGGGTGAAAAAGTCCCCTGGTAGGTGTAGCTCTTCGCCGAGCGCTAACTGCGCTGCAGAGTGACCCGTGTCCGTTTGAAGAGCAGATCGAAGGCCCAAGAGGATGGTTGGTAGTATGTCAACCCATCTCTTGGTGTTGCAAGCCATAATGGAGGCTTTCAAAGCTCTGTGCCATCGCTCAACTTTTCCGTTTGCTTGAGGATGGTAAGCTGTGGTGTGATTGTGTTGTACACCAAGCTTCTTAGACAGCTCTTGAAAGAGCGAGCTTTCGAATTGACGACCCTGGTCTGTGATGATGACTTCAGGTACGCCATAGCGGGCAATCCAGGTGTCGTATAACCTGGCAGCTACCGTAGGAGCTGTCATCTCATGGAGAGGAACTGCCTCTGGCCATCGAGTTGCTCTATCGATCATCGTTAACAGGTATCTGTGTCCTTGGGATGGGGGTAATGGACCCACCAAGTCTATGTGTATTGTTTTGAACCGCTCCGTTTGTTTAAAAGATTTGAGAGGCGACCGAGTATGTCTTCCTACTTTGGACTCTTGGCAATTCAGGCAACTGCGAGCCCATTTGTTGCAGTCAGACTTCATCCGAGGCCAAACAAATCTTGATGATACTAGTCCAGCAGTGCATCTTGGTCCAGGGTGCGATAGATTGTGCACACTACTGAATGCCAATTTGCGATACTTTGTCGGCAGGAATGGCCTATTCTTGCCTGTACTAATGTCGCATGTGAGTAAAACATTAGTACCAGGGATTTTCCTTTGTCTCAATTTGAGAGCTGTGTCATCGTTCGACAACAGTTCTTGCAATTCTGCATCCCTTAACTGTTCTTTAGCTATTTCAGCGTAAGGTAATTGAGACGGTGCCGAGATAGCTTCGATCCTACTGAGAGCATCAGCTGGAGTGTTGAGTTCTCCACTTATATACTGGATGTCCGTAGTCAACTGTCCTATGTAGTCCAATTGTCGAGCTCTTCTCGGGGAAGCTGGTTCTGTCTTTTGCGTGAAGGCATGTGTTAGGGGTTTATGATCTGTATACACAGTGAAACATCTACCCTCTAATTGGTGCCTGAAATGCTTCAGCGCAGCGAATATTCCCAGTAACTCCCTGTCGTATGTGCTGTAGTTCTTCTCGGTTTTTGATAGCTTCCTGGAGAAGAAAGCGAGCGGTAACTTCTTGTCATTGCCCTTTTAGTACAGTGTTGCACCAATAGCAAAGTCGGACGCATCAGTTGCGACACATAACGGCAGACTTTTGTCTGAGTGAGCTAGTAGAGTTGCATTTGCCAGTGTTTCTTTTATGTTTTCGAAGGCTTTTTCAGCTTCTTCTGTCCAGTCGAGTGGAGTTTTATCTTTCTTTTTGTTTGTTTTTATTAATGCAAACAGCTTACTTTGTTCGGCTGCAGCATTTTTAATGCAACGTCTGTAGAAATTCACCATCCCCCAGAAGCATCTGAGTTCTGCTACGTTGGAGGGTTTCGGGAATTTCAATATGGGCTCTACCTTGGTCTTCAGAGGGGAAATGCCTTCGGTCGAGACTTGATAGCCGAGAAAGTCAATCCTGTATTGTTTGTATAAACTTTTTCCAACATTGATAGTAAGTCCAGCAGCGTGTATACGTTGTACGATGGTTCTTACATTCTTCTCGTGCTGTTGCTCACCGCCTTCTGAGCAAATGCATATGTCATCCAAATATGCATAGGCAAACGGCAAATCCATAAACAGTCCATTGATGAATCTTTGGAAAGTTTGTGCAGAATTACGGAGTCCAAATGGCATTCGAAGGTATTTGAATAACCCAAAGTGGGTTATGACCACTGTCTTTGGGATGTCCTGTTCGGCCATTGGAATTTGGTGGAATGCCCAGTTGATGTCGATTTTTGTGAACATCGTTTTACCCTTCATATTCGCATTGAAGTCCATTATGTTTGGGACTGGATAGCGATCAGGAACTGTTTTGGCATTTAAGGCCCTGTAGTCTCCAACGATTCGCCACTCTCCACTGGCTTTTTTTGTCATGTGGATCGGGGAACTCCATGAACTTTTTGAGGGGCGGCATATGCCTTCTCCTATTATGCGATCATAGTATTCCCGTGCTGCTTTGAGTTTATCAGGCAGTAACCTGCGGGCTCTAGCATGGCAAGGCTGTCCTTTAGTTTCTATATAATGAATGGTATTGTAACGGCCAAAAGAGGTGGTGTTGTACTGGTAACTACCTCTTTTGGGAGTACACCATACACGAAATACCACGTACTTTAAAAGCAGTAATACTTCTATGATTGATTCAGATTAGTCATCCACAAACTATCGTGGACCTTAACATTTGTTTGAGACTCAATAATATTTAAACACTTTAGTGAATTAACACACATTTAATATTTTAATATTTTGTACATAGGGTACATAATTCTACGTTAATAGTAATACATAGTCAATTACAAGTCAACAAGCAAGACTATCTGTTCACTAGAGACTTCTACAAGAGAGGTTCCAGGTACTTAGAAGTAGCTGTTGGAGAACTAAACTAAAACTGAACAATTATACAACTGAATCGAGAGATTATATACTCGTTCAGGGTATGAAAACGTACGTGTCGGATAGGTAAAGTGAAGTAGGGTGTTGTTATTATAGGGCTGTGCTGACTCGTCGAGTACTCGAGGGACAGGTACAACCAGGTCATAAATATACAGGAGGTATATCTGTATATGTAAAATTAAATACAAATAATTTGGTGGTTGTTTATGAAGAGTAATAGGAAGGTAATTGTTGACAAATATCAATGTTTTTGGTATTTGGAAATGAGTGAACGAATATGTTCGTCATTTCTCAAAATAGACGAAAATATACGTTACACAATTCTCCGGGGGGAACAAAAAAAATAAGGAAAAAAAAAATTTCCAAAGTCTATCCAACACATACATATGTCCAGATAATTCTGCATAATTAAAATTACGTCATATAATGCGAGTATGAATATATACTTAGAATAACATTTTTACGAATATTAATTATGAGTAACAAATTTTTCTTACGTATATATGAATAATTAGTATATCGTATTATTTTGCGTAATTTTTTACAATGCTGTGCTTTTTGTTAAGTTTACACAGTTTTGATGGCAGGTTAATTTTAAATATACAATAATAATTATTAGAATAAGTGAGATTGCACTTAACCATATTAGGAACATTTCATTAATAAAAGTTATATAGTCATTGAAGTTTTGATCGGGTATTTGAAGTTTAATGGATTTAATTTTGTTCTCCAGATTGTTCATTGGAACAGTGTGAGGAACAAAATTTTTCCAATTTGGGTTGTAAACCTTTGTCGTTGCCAGATCAATGGCAAGATCAAAAGGTTCTATCGAATCAGAAAAATATGTCCACAAGAGTGGTAAATGATTTTCGATTTTAATAGTCTCTTCTAATGATTCAGAGAGACAAGGGATTTCTATTGGGATGATTACATTATTTTTGTTATTTTTATCGATATCTTCAATTTGGATGTGACAAGGTACGTCCAGAATGAAGGTTCCAGGGGAATCATTGTTTATTTTTAATTTTTCGGATTTTTTTGTAACAGAGTTAGTTGCTACGAGGGAGTTAAAATTTACAATAGCAAACTTGGTGTGACCAATAGGGTGCACCAATGTTTGATTATTATTAGGATTGCATTTAAATGAGCAAGATTGTAATAAATTATGGTTTAGGTCTTGGAAGAATAAATTCTTTGCACAAGACGATAATTTTTCACTTCCTCTGTTAGAAGGAAGGAAGCATAAAGGTTTATCCGAGTTACAGTAATGGAGGTTGGTTCCACTAATATAACGTACAGAATTTGTTCTGATTTCATGAATTATCAAAGATGGTTCTTGGTCCCAGCTACACAATTCATTAGAATGACTTTTGAATGTGAGCGGAATAAAGTCGTAGATTTCATATTTTGAGTCTAATTGTTTTAGAGGAATTTTGATTTCTAATTCTAACGTATTTTTAAAGAAGTTACAATTTACAAGTTCAGCATGGTAATAATTTTGAATGTCCTTAATGGGGATTGCTAGGTCGAGTCCTAGATTTTTCGTAGTTTTCGAAAGTTTTACTAAATCTTTTCCTAATATTTCTTTTGAGATAATTGAAGATGGGATCATATGAGATTTACACGACGTTAGGATATTTGATAGTCTTAACGTGTTTATCAGGTAATTATCATAGAATCCTTGTAAATAGTTTAGGGAGATTAGAAGTTCGTGTTCTTCTAGCGAATTTTCCATAAAAGAATTTGTATGCGAGATAAATCTTGTCATAAAATTATTTGTATGGTCAATGAAGCTATGCAGATTAGTAGACGTATTCACTAAAGCTGCATGCTCGATTAGTAGTTGGTTTTTAATAATATCGTATTCTTCTTTCAACGAGATTTCATTCGCCAAGAAGTTTCATCCATCTCTAAAGTTTAATACTCGACAGCAAAATCGTAGCGCATCTCCGAAGAAAGATCTGATCGGGGTGAATACGCTTCGTTTGCTTCGAATAGACAATGGTGTCGAATAGAAATCTTGTATCATCGCAATGTTTTGTTCTTTCAGATTTTTTATGGTATTTTTTAATCGTTTTGCCATTTCTGCATATTTGCAATTTTTCCAGGTTGTTTCATTACACAACCGGTGTTTGAAATTCGTTTCTAATAATTTATCTGCTGATTCATGCAAGTCTAGTTTAATGGAGTAAATTATTGGGGCAGATTTAGAATATACGAAAATATTGCTTATTTCTTGAAAATAAGCGCCAGTTGACGCCGTCGTAATCCTATATGGGTCAGACGATGTTCTTTGCGCAATACTAGTCGAAGAAATAATTATTGCGAAATAGAAAAGTAGATTCGTATACATTTTCTGAAACAGAAAGAATGCAACGTCTAAATTATTTACGAGACAGATGGATTATGATTTTTAGGAATTTATTTCGACGTGACTTAGTTGGGGCACGGGGAAAAGACAAATTTTGCCGACATTAACATTATTAAATTCGGTCAATTGATTAGTATAAAATTATTTGGTTCGAGTACAGTCAGTATTCAATATTCTCCTGTTCTCGATCCATTCGATTTTTTGTTTCGTGTGTTCAGTGCTCCGTTTTGTGTCCGTGAAGTGTATTTACTTTATCGTGTTTTTACCTTTCGAATTTTTATTTTTTCGTATATTTTCCAAAACCTATCATGCCTATTAAATACATGAATGACCGCGTCTTCACCTCCACCGGTTTAGTAGAGGTAAACGAGAACTGGTTTCTCGGGGACCAGATTCTACCGAAAATGCATCCCTTTCAGAGCTGTCCCTGCGACGCCAGGCTCTATTTTGCACTCCATCGTCTTTTTTCTCTCTTTTATCGGGTTTCGACAGTTAGTAACCGTAGTGCTTTTCTGAACGAATTCGAGCCTCATCGTATCCCCGGTGAGGTGATAGAGGAGGATCTTCAGTTCTGGAGCCACAGCGTCCGGTTCCTGTGTTGTCCCGATTCAGAGACCTATGTCAAGGAGTTGCTTTTCGAGCTGCGGATTTTCTATCCTCGATCTTTGACCATTGATTTCGGGACCACTGGTATTAAGCTGACCTTTCGTGGCAACTTGGATACCAGAGGCTTGGTCGGACTGGGCATACTCGCCGGATTACACGTGGGGTTGGTCAGTGTTTCACAACAAACCAATCACACTGTGACTGTTGAGTATGTCCACTTGGATAGGTGCCAGCTCATGGACCTAATAATCGGGGTGGATTGCTCCAAGTTTGTCCGTTTCCTAAATCAACATCACAAGCCTCGTCTCGACGTGTCAACTTCAATGCTGGGGTTCCATTTCTCTCGGCACTACGACGTCACCGAACATGGACGTGCAATGACCCTAAGGGGTGGATGGTTATTGTCCGATCCAGTCGTTTATTCCTTTCTGTGGGACACCCCATCCATAGAGGACAGCATCTCCACAGAGGACGGAAGTTCGCCAGCAAGTCGGAGCACAGGGGAAGAAGCTTCACCAGAGTCCACCGGTAGCAGCAGTTCATCAGATGGCGAGCAGCTGGCCGATTTTCTTACTGGCTACGCCGAAACATGGGCTGATGGTGAGTTTATTTTTCATCATTTTATCGTTCGATATTATTTTATAACCAAAAAAAAATTTTTCATTGCAATTTTTACGTTATAGAAAATTTTGTGGGTAGGAAAAAAAAATTTTTTAGATCAACTAAAAGAAGAAGAGAGAGGGGGAGGGGAGAGAGAAACAAACGAGTGGCGAAAGATATCACCAATCGAAAAGGGAAAATCGTGAGTGAAAAAACCGAGTAAGCTACGGGTAATATACCTTACACATAGTTACTTTGGTTTTTTCCGAGGGCGACCCCTTGGTTTAGGTATGATTTGGGTTGGAATGGGATTTTCGATGTTTTCGTCTACTTCTTCTATTTTTATTTCACTATTTAATTTGTCTGTATTACGTGATTTATACGGAATTAATCGTCGTACGTGAACTGTTTCATCGTACGCAGTTTTATCGTCTGTTTTAATTCGAATTGCGTAATTTAGATCCGTGACCTTTCTAACAATTTTATATGGTCCGGTATATTTCATTTTACTTTTCGCGACGTTTTTCGATTGACGCAGCAAAACAAGGTCATTAGGTTTGAAGTCAATGATCTTGTGGTGTGCGTTATAGTGTTTCGCGTTTTTTTCCGATGCTTTCTTTGCTAAGCTTGGCGTTTTTTCTCTTGTTTGAAGGAGATTTTCAATTTCTTCTTCACGAGTCGTTCTATTATTATTATTTTCCGGTATTTCTGGTATATGTACTTCTGGGTTGAATCCATGAAGTAGGTAGAATGGAGATTTGTTATTTAAATGTTCGATTGGGCTAATATTGTATGCGAAAATAATTTTATTAATTGTTTCGATCCATTCTTTTTCATTTGAATGGTCGTATTTTGACAATGATTTTTTAATTACTCCGTTGATTTTTTCAACGAGTCCTTGCGATTGGGGGGAATAAAACGAGGAGTAAATAATTTTGATATTATTCTCTTCGCAGAAATTACGGACGGTTTCATTTGCAAAATGACCTCCGTTATCGCAAGAAATTTTTCCTGGGGTGCCATACGTATAACAAATAAATTTCAAATACTCAATTACGCATTGAGCATTTGGATTTTTTGTTGGACGTATGGTGCAGAAATTTGTGCTTTTGTCTACACCGACAAGCACGTACGAGTGTTCGTACTCGGTATTAAATTTTCCGATGAAATCGATCTCTAGATGTGAAAACAGTTTAGGGTTTTCGATTTCTATATGTTTGAGGTAGCCAGCCTCTTTCGGGGAATTTTGTGCCATCTGACACTCATGACACGATAATACATATTCTGTAATTTTTTGTACCATGTTTTTGAAAAAGAATTGATTTTTTATTTTATTTTTTGTTTTTTTAATTCCGAAATGACCTCCATACAACGGATCGTCATGTAGTTTTTTAAGAACTACTGGAATTAATTTTTCAGGAATTACTGTAACCGCTTCATCATACGATGAGGTTGGGTTAGGTAATTTCTTTAAAACATTATTTTCGTCCAGAAAATATAATTGTATAGTACGATTTAATTTTCGTATTTTATTTTTATCTTTTTTTATTTCGTTGTAATTTAATAATGAAATGACATTTTTCCAATGCGGGTCATTTTCCTGCATTGTTTTTAGATTTTCGGGCAATTCAATTTTTTGGGGGGATTCAGAAGTTTGACCTTCTGATTGGGGGGGTAATGTGATGTCGGGAATTGACATTTGTGTGACAACTGGGGTCACAGGAGGGGTTGGGATGATCTGATTATCGAGGTTTGCCTCTTTAAGAGCAGATCTTGTAACTACGTTAGTAGTTTTGTTGGGACAATTTTCAGAATGGCTAAATTCATTCTGAGGGGTTGTGGTTTGTACCACAGGGTAATATGGGAAGGTTGAAGCAAGGGAAGGGGGAAAATAATATGTTTGGGGCGTTGTACTTGGGTAGTACCACGCATTTTGATTCTGAAAGAATACAGGGTTTAATGGGACAGAATTGTCATTGTGAATTCTATACACAGTATTCACATTTTTCTCTTCGTCTTGAAGAGCATATTTTTTATCTACGAGAAATTCACCTTTTTCAAATGTAATTTCGTCCGGTTCATCATGCGGACGAGATAACATATCAGCCATGCAATTATTTTTTCCGGCGATATGTTTAATTTGGAAACTATATTCGTTTAATTTAGATATTAATCGGATTAATCTTGGGCTTGGAGTATTAAATTTCTGATGATAAATCAGAGGTTTATGGTCCGTGTATACTATGAAGCGTAATGCAAGTAAGTATCCACGGAAATGAGCTAATGCATTCGTAATAGCTAACATTTCCAAGTCAAATGAACATAATTTTGACTGGGCAGGTTGGACTCTCTCAGAGAAGTATCCAACTGGATGTTTATGCTTCGTAACGGGATTAGTTTGCAGCAGCACTGCACCTAATGCGATTTTCGAAGCATCAACTTCTACACAGGTTTCCAATTTTGGATCATATATTGCTAATACAGGTTTGGAAATCATAATTTCTTTTAATTTTTCAAATATTTCAAGATGTTCTTGATTTAATTTTATTTTTGCATTTGATTTGCTATCTGTTCCTCTTAGCAAGTCCGTAAGAGGAGCAGTAATTTTAGCCAAGTTAGGAATTAATTTCCTATGATAATTTATTGATCCTAAAAATGATCGTAATTGTTTTAACGTATTAGGGAGATTTAAATTTTTTATTGCCTCAATATTTTTATTTAATGGACGTAATTCGTTATATCGGACCGTATGTCCTAATATTTCGATTTCGTTCATTGCAAATTGGCATTTTTTTGTTTTTATTTTTAAATTTACTTCATTTAATCTTTTTAATACTTCCCTTGTATTTTCAAGACACTCTTCGAAAGTTTCTCCGAAAATACAAATGTCGTCCAAATAACATACCATTTTTTTCCAGAATATATCATGGAATATGTCATCCATGATAGTTTGGAAGATGGACGGGGATATACTTAAACCTATTGGAGTGGAATTGAATACATAACCAATTCCATCCACATTTATTCCAGTGTATTGTTTAGATTCTTCCGTGAGAGGAATCTGTAAATATCCACTGTTTAAATCAATTGTTGTAAACCATTTTTTATTTCTTAAATATGGCCAAATAATATCAATTGTTGGCACACGATTATTATCCATAATTATTCTTTGATTCATTCTTCGGTAGTCTACTAATACTCGATAGACTCCGTCTGGTTTCTTTTTTACAAATATTGGAGATTCGAATTTCGATTTCTGTTTTTTTAGGACACCTACTTTTACTAGATCATCTACTAGTTTGTGTAGGGCCTCATGTTCTGCGTGTGAAAATTTAAAATTTCTACACCGCAGTGGGGTTTCGTCGTCAACTCGGACAACTTGTTCCGGAACTTTACAAATGGAAACTTCATCTGTTTTTCCCGTGAAAATATTATTAAATTCATTAATTACTTCATACATTTTTATTTTTTGTTCAAGTGATAATTTTGGATTAATCGGGATGGGATTTCCTCGATTATCCTTAAAAATAGTATTTTCTTTTATTCTTTCAATTTGGCAGGTATTAATTTCTACTGCACTACTTAATTCAAATTTTCCTAAGTATTCGCCTTTATAGATCACGTGAGGTTTGTTATTATGATTAACAGCCGCTATCGTGTCTTCTGATACGATTACAAAGAAATTATTTTTTTCTTCCATGGATGTTTCACACAGAAACTCCAGGTGTTCAGGCAGCGTTGCTAAAATTAGCACCGAATTTGCCTCTATTTTAAAAGATTGGGGAGCATAATATTTAAAGGGCTTAATATAACCTAACTTATTTTCCTTCTCAATAGGGAAATTGTGACATTCAGGCATGTCAAAACATCGCTCTTCATCACCGCACGGTAGAGTGAATTTGTTTTTCGAAAAGTCCATTTTGGCTTTATGGGTTGATAAGAAATCGTAACCCAGTATGACCGGTTCTACTAAATTTCGAACAACGTATGTGGGATGTGGGTAAATACAATGATCAATGGAAAAAATCACATTGGTTACTCCTATGACCTCAAGAGGTTGACTATCCGCACCACGAAATCTTACTTTTGTTGGTAGAATTGGTTCCGTAAAATTGACTTTCTTTAAAACTTTTTCATCAATAAGTGTCTGTTCTGAACCTGGGTCGACTAAGCTAAGTATTTGTTTACCACAAATGGCAAATGGAAGGTGAAATTTACATTGGGTTCTGCAGTACCCTTTGCTTTGAAACTTCTCCTTACTCACATTGTTAACTAGTTTCGACTCTTTGTTCTTGACATCCCTTACAGCTGACAGATCACCTGTAAGGGGGACACTTAGTTTTTTGAGCAACTATTCTGGCAGGCCTGGGGGTTTGATGTTGGGAGGTAGTTTTGTTGTGGAGCTGCCATTAATGGTGCCGGAGGGGCAATCATTTGAGTATTAGCAGCCACATAGGGGAGATTTTGGGGAGTATTAAATGATATTCCAGACCAAGCTGGAGCATTGTTCCAATTTGGGAGAGTCATTTGGTTCCAATTTGGAGTCCTATTGGGGTAGTATCCATTATTATTTCTCGGGAAATTATTTCTCCGGAAATTTGGATTAAAATTTCTTCCTTTATAATTAGGATTGAAATTTTGATTATTATTCCAATTTCTGTTATTTTGGTTATTTTGGTTCCAGTTTTGGTTCTGGTTCCAATTTCCATTACCATTATTATTATTATTATAATTATTATTATTATTTCTATTTTGATTCTGGTTTTGATTTTGGTTTTGATTTTGATTCTGGTTTTGGTTATTATTATTACTCATATTATTATTATTATTAAAGTTATTATTATTATTACCATTTTGGTTATTATTATTTTGTTCATTATTATTATTTTTATTTTGGGGATTTTTATTATTTTTCCTGGATTCCTGAAATTTCGAAATGTTCGCTATTGCAGCGCTCATTTTCTCCATTTCAGCTTTCCAGATTGGGTCGGACGATATTGTATTTACGTTTTTTTCAGTTTTCTTTTCTGTTTTCCCGGATTTCAATTCTTCTATCGTTTTTTCTAATTGGTCAATTTTTTTACGTAAAAGGGGATCTATATGTCCGAATGCTTTATCTTTAAATTCGAGATATTTAGAGAAAGCTTTATCAAGTTCCTGAATACTTTTAGGTTCTTTTTTAATGAGAAATACTCTTTCTTTTTCGGGGAGGTTAGGCATAATTTTTTCGATAATTTTTTCTTCCGTAATATCGGGTTCAATTTGTTTTAGAATCCTTTTCACGAACATAATATACGCAGAGAAATCAGCTTCACCGTTGTAATTTCTTTCGTATAATATTTCGCGTAGTTGGGGTTTAGTCCTCGTAAAGACTTCCAAAATTTTTTGTTTAGTGTTTTGCCAATTATTACATTCGGGATTATTTTGAATTCTATCCTCAAATATTTGCTTGGCAAGACCTGAAAATGCAATTTTAATTTTTTTGAATTTCATATTAGCATCCCAATTGAAAGATTCCGCCTCATTTTCAAATCCGTTTAAAAATGACACGATATCCTCAGTTGGAGTGTGTGCATATAAGGAAGGTCTGATATTTACAGCAGCCTTTCCTGACATTTTATTTTCTATAGGGGGAATTAAATTTTCTAAAATTCTAGTTTCAATTTCTGGGCTGAGAAAATCTTCGTCGGATTTTTCTGAACACTCAGTAATATCTACTAGATTAATAGCAGTTTTGACTCTTGGAAATGGTGTGGGATTGTCCCAATTTTCCAAAAGTGGAGTTGAAGTAGAAGGGGGATTAAAATATTTTCTTATTATAGGATTTTCTAGTTCGGGAATTTGTTCACGAGTTTTTCGTGTTGTTTGTAAAATTATTTTTATATTTTCAGGGGTTAATAATTTTTGTATTTCCTTACTGGATTTAATTTTTAATAGGATATCCTCTTGGGTTTTTATTCGAGAAAAATATTTTTTATCGACTTCGATATTCAAATTTTGACAAACATTAATTAATTCAAAATTTTTAGCATCGATTCGCCAATTTAAATTAGTTTTAGTAGTGTTGGGTTCGGATAAATTTTCCCAAGTTTCACTCATAAAAGTAAATTTTTTCGCGACTTATAATTATTTAACACTTCTTATATTTAAGGGAGGGACGCGAATTATAATTAATATTAATTGTTACTTTGTTTTCTTCTTTTGTTTGTACAGGAGCTTGAAGAATCCGTCGCCGCAATCCACCGAACTTGTTGTATATTTTTTCTTTTGTTTTCCTTTTGTATAATAAATGTTCTTTGTTTTTTTTGAAGTTCGAGTTTCTTTTTCACAACTAGCTTTTTTCCACTCGCAGCTAACCTCTACTTCCTTTCCTCAAGAGCGCGCCTCACGCGTTTCTCTTTGAGTACTTGACTAGAGTTTTCAAGGTTAGAGCAAAGTACTTCGAGCCAGAGGAATCAGAACAGCAGCTTGAATTCAGCAATTCCGTTGAGCAGGTACTAGAGCGAGAGTTCGATTCGCAATAGCAGACCAGTTGGGCGCCAATAATGTAACGGCCAAAAGAGGTGGTGTTGTACCTGGTAACTACCTCTTTTGGGAGTACACCATACACGAAATACCACGTACTTTAAAAGCAGTAATACTTCTATGATTGATTCAGATTAGTCATCCACAAACTATCGTGGACCTTAACATTTGTTTGAGACTCAATAATATTTAAACACTTTAGTGAATTAACACACATTTAATATTTTAATATTTTGTACATAGGGTACATAATTCTACGTTAATAGTAATACATAGTCAATTACAAGTCAACAAGCAAGACTATCTGTTCACTAGAGACTTCTACAAGAGAGGTTCCAGGTACTTAGAAGTAGCTGTTGGAGAACTAAACTAAAACTGAACAATTATACAACTGAATCGAGAGATTATATACTCGTTCAGGGTATGAAAACGTACGTGTCGGATAGGTAAAGTGAAGTAGGGTGTTGTTATTATAGGGCTGTGCTGACTCGTCGAGTACTCGAGGGACAGGTACAACCAGGTCATAAATATACAGGAGGTATATCTGTATATGTAAAATTAAATACAAATAATTTGGTGGTTGTTTATGAAGAGTAATAGGAAGGTAATTGTTGACAAATATCAATGTTTTTGGTATTTGGAAATGAGTGAACGAATATGTTCGTCATTTCTCAAAATAGACGAAAATATACGTTACAGGTATCATGTTTATAGGTCGGATGCCTGCGAATCGATGGTTGTGTAACTCCAGGATAGTCTGACAGAATCCGTAGGAATTGTTCGTCGACTTTCGGCAACTGGATATATTGGTGTCCAGTTGGTACGCTAGCGTTTTGCCTTCCACCCATAGACCAGTATTGTTGTCTATGATTTTTCCATTTTTGAGGTCGATGACCAGACCGTAGTGTGCGAGGAAATCTGCACCCAGGATCGGAGTTGGAATGTCCGCAATTGTGAAGGACCACGTCATGTCTCTTCGCAAACCAATGCTTACTTTGCTGGATTCTATTCCGTAAGCTGGAAGGTTTTGACCATTCACAG